>CABHPQ010170937.1:0-46656 GCA_902168405.1 Peromyscus aztecus
AAAAAAAAAAAAAAAAAAATGTCATAGATACAACGTAGCTTTCCCTTCAGATTTTTCTGTCTTTCTTTGCCTCTTTTATTCTTTACTTCTCTCTTTCTTGGCTCTCTTTCTGTTTCTCTCATTATCTTATGAGCTATGGGATCTGATATAGTACATAATAAACACAATGACTATGCACATCTTTATTTTCTCTTATACAAAGCAAAATGTACAATATCCAATCATGATAGATTTTATTAATTATAGGTTTTTAAATCCTCATACTGAAAATGTTTCTGGTTTTAGTTTTATGGGAGCTTTTCTTAAATTAAAATTTTAATTTTATAATTCTTTCTATACATCTATTACATCCAATGGATTTCTACCTTTTTTATTTGAAGTACATGAATTTTATTGCTAATTTTTTAATGTTAAATCACGACTATGATTCTGAAGTAAACAGTACTTGTCAGGACAATTGGTATTTTTAAAATATCCATGAACTCAGATTCATTTGATCTGTATTTTTCCATTTGTGTCCACAAGGGATATCTGTGTGGTGTCATGTGAGAAAATTCTTTCATGTATTCTAGTATCTTGGCTGGATCTTGGTATCAATATCCTGCTGGACATATTGAATAATGAGAAACATTGTCTTTTAATATTCTAAAGAGGGTATTGATGAGGGTTTTTAAAAAAATATCTGATAGAATTCATCAGTAAATTGATCTGGGTTCAAGAGAAGGCAGGAGGGTTTTTTGAAAGACTGATTAAATATTCAAATATATTTAGTAGATATAGGACTATAGAATCTTCTTGTGTAGAGTTTAGTATATTCATTTGTCAAGAAATTTGTACATTTCAAAACAGTTGTCAGGTTCTTTGCCATAAATTTAATCCTAATATTATCTGATTCTTTTATGTCAATAGGATTTGTACTGACATTGCCATTTTGGCAGTTTGAAAACTATTTCATCTTTCTTCCTTTCTTTCTTTCTCTCTTTCTTTTTCTTTTTATTTTGAGACAAGATGTCATATATCCAAATATGGCTTCCATCTCACTGTATAGCCAAGGTTCCCTCTACCTCCTAACTGCTAAGATTAATAGGCAGGTGTCACATCCAGCCCTGAATTTTATTTCTTTTCACCTTTTACACTATTACTTTTAATAAAAAATATTATTTCCATTACTCTCTATAAGATAAGAAGTTTGATTCCACACCATTTAAGGCATCTTCTTTTCATTTTTAATTGTGTTCTTTTCTTATTATTATTAATTAAATTTATTCATTCATTACATCTCAACTCCAGTTTCCCCTCTATCCTCTCCTCCCATCCCCTTCCCCCACCTCCTCCTCACCTGCAACCCCCCAATCCACTCCTGCTCTCTTTCTTTTCAGAAAGGGGCAGGCCTCCCATGGGTGTCAACAAAACACAGCATATCAAGTTGTGTAAGACTAAGCTCCTCCCCTTGTGTTAAGGCTGGGCAAGGCAACCCAGTAAGCAGAATAGGTTCCTGAAAGCCAGCCAAAGTGTTAGGGACAGCCCCTGCTCCCACCACTAGGAATCCCACAAGTAGATCAAGCTACACAAATGTTGCACATATGTAGAGGGCCTAGGTTGGTCCCATGTAGGTTCCCTAGCTGTTGGTCCACAGTCTGTGAGTTCCTATGAACCTAGGTTAGTTGTTTCTATGGCTTCCCTTGTGATGACCTTGACACACACACATACCACCCCGCACCCCCACACCCCTGCTAATACAATCCTTCCTCCTTCTCTTCAACAGTATTCCCCAAGTTTGATCCAGTGCTTGACTGTGCATCTCTGCATCTGTTTCCATCAGTCGCTGGATGAAGGCTCTCTGATGACAATTGGGTAGTTACCAATCTCATTATAGGAGATGGCCAGTTCAAGCAACCCATCCACTATAGCTAAGAGTCTTAGCTGGGGACATCCTTGTTGATTCACTTTTTTCCTTTTTATTAAAATAGAAAAGGGGAAAATGGTTTTAACTAACATAAGAAAAACTATATACAAAAGTACAATAACTATATACCATATATACAAGTAATAAATACCTAAACAATGTCTAGTCCATTTGTATTTGACAAATTCAGAGAAAATAATTCCATTATCTATCCTATTTTGGTAAGTCCAAAATGTACCTAATTCATTTTTTATCCTAACTAATCTTCAACTATAACTAACTAATCTTCAACTATAACTAACTAATCTTCAACTCCCTCAGAGACCCAAGAAGGAAATAATATTAACTAACAAAAATAAAAACAGGAAGTGCATGCAAGCAATTTCTAAAAAAAATTGTGAGTTGACAGAAACAGTCAGCTGCCTGGACAGTCACTGAGGTTTCTCCTCAGTGTTGGGGCATCATCTTCAGCCTATCTGCTTAGCGTAACTAACAGACTCATTTGTGAAGTAGGATGTACACAAGGTCAATAGTTCGACTTCACATTGGGTGAGAGCAGTCCATGTACCAGAAATACCTGAATTCCACTAGTGTCCTGTCATGATTCAGGATTTTAAATTCTGGAAATTGTTGATGGTTTTTTTTTTTGTTGTTTTGTTTTTTTTTTTTTTTTTTTTGTTTTTTTTTTAATTCAGCTGTCCATTCTTCTTGGCTATGTGTGTGTGTGTGGTTTCATCTCCACATCCTGTTCTTCTCCATATCCTTCTACTAAATGCCAGTCTACTATTGAGAGGTGTAAGTTTAGTTACTCTTCAAGAATAACTGTTTCAGCTGTCATTCCACTGCATATCAGAAGCCATTGGCCCACTGCCTGTTCACACCAGTATTCTACCTGACCCCAAAATGTCTCCCCCATCAATACTGCAGCCTGAGAGACTAGGTCCCAGAACTGCACCCTCGGTTGTTAAGAAAATGCCTTCAGAGTAGTGGGACTTAGGAATACTTATTTATCTGAGGGAATAAGACTCATGCACATATTGACTAGATCATTCACTTTATTTCCTCTCAAGTTCTCTTCTTCTGCCTCCTTTCTTTGTTCCACCTCCCCTTATATCTCTCCCCAATGGAAAGCAATAAAAAACTGCATTTGAGGGTCATAGCACATTCCTTAAGCAAACGATAAGGAGCAGAGCCATTTACCATGGTAATGCATAGGTGGGGACATGGTGTTTGGCACTTTCCAAGACAGTGGCATTAAGAGCATTCCAAACATATATATCCTGCTTGCAATCCCAAAGGACAAGGAGAGACACTTGTAACTCTTTATTCAAGGCTGTGAGGCCAGAGCATCCTCTGCAGCCCTGGCTAATTGTGAAACTTCTCCTGTAGTTACCTGAACATAAAACTATTTCTCTCTGGACTTGGTTGATTGATTAATTGTTATTTGGGACCTAAATAATAAACAGTTAGTTAGCTGATCCTTGAGTCTTGTATTAAAAATATGAGGTTAGAAGTTTTTGCAGAGAGTTAATTGCTTGAGGAAATTGTGTAGGGCAAAGACCTTTATCAGCCAAACTTAGCAAGTGGGGAACAGGAGTCAAAGTTGCTTTGTGTCTGACCTTGGTTCCACAGTTAGACATTTGGGAATTTGTCCTTGTGTATTATTTGTGAAGGTTTAACTTATGAGGCATTCAGTCTAGTTTGAATTTGCTCTGAGGCCTAAAGTCAGCCAAATGTATGTAGCTTGTCTTAGAACTGAGAAGAAATTGCTGTTTTCCTTATGTCAGTCTGAGTTAATGATAAAAAAAAAACAGGGCCTAAGTGTTTTACAGTCATCACAGAATAATATATCTAATTATGAAGCATAGCCTAGCATATTCTCTCTATATAAAAATTATACAGCTTAAGGATGAATCACCTTTAGACAGTCCACAGATATAAGTGCCAATAAGATTAAGATGTGAGCATGAGATGGCATGTACATATTATATGAGATTACACACTATAGTGCAGGTATTGGGGAGATACCACAGGTGTTTTTGCATATTTGAAATTAAAGACAGAAAACAGTGACCATAGGCAGTAGGGAAAGTACCCATGGCTGTTTTTAGAGAAGAAACGTAGTGGCACATGAGAAAAATCACAGATAGAAGCAACCAGTTTTCAGAGTCTATGGTTCCATAAGCCCTGTTTGAAGGGGTTTCTCCATCAGACAATTATTTATCTAGTGGGTTGACACCTGAACTGTCAATTGCCTTCTGCTGTATATTCTCATGGCCTCCAGCACATCAAGATGTCTCTTTCATTGCTCCCCACCTCCATCCACTCCCATCACCCAATCCCTCATGTTCCAATTCCTGTTGGCCTCAGTCTATCCAGGAAATCTCTTCTGTTTTATCTCCCCAGGGAAATCCATGCATCCCTTCCCTCTTTGGGTCCTCCTTGCTACCTCTTCTCTCTGGGGCTGTGAATTGCAGCATGTTTATCATTTGCTTTACAGTTAATATCCACTGATGAGTGAGTACATATCATGTCTCTCTTTCTGATTCTGGATTGCCTTACTCAGTGTGGTTTTTTTCTAGTTCCACCCATTTGCCTTCAAATTTCCTTATGTCATTATTTTTAACAGCTGAATAATAATGCATTGTGTAATGTACTGCATTTCTTTATTCATTCTTCCATTGAGGGGCATCTATGTTTTTTACAGGTTCTGGGAATTAGGAATAAAGCTGCTATGAAAGTAGTTGAACAGATGTCCTTGTGGAATGATTGAGCATCCCTTGGGTATATGCCCAAGAGTAGTATAGTTGGGTCTTGAGGTAGATTGATTCACAATTTTCTAAGAAACCTCCATGTTGATTTCCAAAGTGGCCATACAAGTTTGCACTTCCATCAGCAGTAGAGGAGTGTTCTCCTTGTTCCACATCCTCTGTAGCATAAGCTGTCATTAGTGTTTGTGATCTTAGCCATTCTGACTGGTGTAAGATAGAATCTCAGAGTCATTTTGATTTGCATTTCCCTGCTGGCTAAGGATGTTGAACAATTCTTTAATTGTCTCTTGGCCATTTGAGATTCTTCTGCTGAGAATTCTGTTTAGGTCTGTACCCCCCCTTTTTAAAATTTGATCATTTGTTTTTTGGATGTCTAGTTTATTGAGCTCATTACATACTTTGGAGATCAATCCTCTGTCAGATGTGGGGTTGGTGAAGATCTTTTCCCATTCTGTAGGCTGCAGTTTTATCTTATTGACAGTGTCCTTTGTATTACAGAAGCTTTTCAGTTTCAGGAGGTCCCATTTATTAATTGCTAATCTCAGTGTTTGTGCTACTGGTGTTATATTCAGGAAGTCTCCTGTGTCAATGTGTTCAAGGCACTTTCCCACTTTCTCATCTATCAGTTCAGTGTAACTGAATTTATGTTGAGGTCTTTGATCCACTTGGACTTGTGTTTTGTGCAGGGTGATAGATATGGATCTATTTGCATTTTTTTTACATGCTGACATCCAGTTGTGCCAGCACCATTTGTTGAAGATGCTTTCTTTTTTCCATTGTACAATTTTGGCTTCTTTGTAAAAAATCAAGTTCCATAGGTATGTGGATTTATATCAGGGTCTTTGATTCAATTCCATTGATCCCCTAGTTTGTTTTTATGTCTATACCATGCTGTTTTTGTTACTGTAGCTCTGTAGTAGAGCTTGAGATCAGGGTTGGTGATATCTCTGGCAGTTCTTTTATTGTACAAGATTGTTCTAGTTGTCCTGGGTTTTTAGTTTTTCCATATGAAGTTGAGTATTGTTCTTTCAAGATCTGTGAAGAATTGTGTTGGGATTTTGATGGAGATTGCATTGAATCTATAGCTTGCTTTTGGAAGATGGCCATTTTTACTATGTTAATACTACTGCTCCATGAGCATGAGAGATCTTTCCATCTTCTGATATCTTGTCCAATTTTTTTCAAAGACTTGAAGTTCTTGTCATATAGGTCATTGATTTGTTGGGTTAGAATTAACCTAAGATGTTTTATATTATTTGTGACTATTGTAAAGGTTATACAGATCTGTATTCCTTACTATTCAAATAGTTGAATAACTTTGTAATTACTACTTTCATTTATTTGTCCTCTTATGGTTCATAGTAAAAACATATTCCATATAATTTTAATGCTTTGGAATTGATTGAATTTTGTACTGTGACTCAGCATACTATTTTTGTGAATGCTTTGCAAGTTATTAAAAATAATTCATAAGCTGTAGCTGTCTAGTACAGATAGGTGAATTTGGACAACTTGGTTAATGGGGTTACTCAGATCTTTTATAACTACCTCATATGTTTGGCTGCTTAGTTATTTAATTTGTAGAAGAATTATATTGAAATTTCTAACCAGGGTTGCAATTTTACAATTTCTCCTTTAGAAAAAAAATTCTACTATTTTTGCCTTATGTATTTAAAGCAGTGTTATCAGCTATGCACCACATTTAAAATTATGCTTGCCTGTGAGCTGACTTTTTTTGACACTTTAATGAGTTACTTTTATAATAGGTAATACTCTTTGAACTAAATTTAATCTGATATGGAAACAGCCATGTCAACCATTTGGGGTTCACTTTTTGCATGGTCCATCTCTATCTTTTCACTGTTCTGAAAACCCTGTATTCTTGTAGGCAACAAAACAAAACAAACAAACTTACAAAAACCAAGATTGAAATGTTCTATGGTTTTTTTGGTATGAAAAATTATCACACAGACACTGATACACAAATACCTTCCTTTACATTCTTTTTGTAGGTTAGAAATTTAAGATTTTCCTCTCTAATCTGAAATCAGAGCACCATTGGGGTCATGTTCCTTTCAGGAGAACCTCGGGGAGAAGAGACTATTTTATTGCTTTATTTTTGGGTAATGGAATGTACCTGTGTTCTTTGCATAGTCTCTATCTACATTCTCATAAGTCAGATGCACCATCTCTATGGACTCTGCTCTATCAACAAGATTTTTCCTGAGACACAGCTAACAATGGCTATATACCATGAAAAGGTCATGAGATTATACTCCACCTACCTAGAGATAGATATTCGCTGTAGCTAGAGGTCCACAACGTCAGTCACATCCACAGGGTTCTTTTGCTATTTAAGAAGACAGAGACAAGATCAAAGAATGAGATGTGCACATGCTGGGTAGGGCTCATTATTCTTACCAGACAGCGCTGGTTTGTCTGCTACATGATTATTGATACGGCTGCATTTAAGTCAATTATTTTGAGAAAATTTTATATTCAGTTTCCTAAAATCTCTTCCCATTTTCCTGTAGTCAAATTCGAGATATAATATTATTATGAAATAATTACTTTAATTCATATTTTTGTAGTTCTTTTTAGATTAGTGGGCACGTAGACAAATGTCCTTTAAGTATTTCTGAATGTATGTTTTATATATCTTATTTGTCCCTTTGTTGAAGTACACATAACTTCATTATTTGTTTCAGACTGAGTTGTATTATATATATATATATATAATATATATATAACATATATATTTTTACATATTCTACCCAGAAAGCTATTTTACTTATTTTTAAGTTTTACTACCCTTTTTTTTTCCTAAGGCACTACCTTTAATGCTATTTTCATTCTACCATTTTAAATTACCTAATAATTACTTAAACCTAATCATGTCTTCTCCAATAGAAAAATAACTTCCTTCCTTCTATTTATGTTTCTGTCTTCAGCCTCCAATCTAAGGGTCAGGCTAACCATCTCCTCTGAAGAAGATGACTTGCTCAGCAATTGAACTCATTTCTCAATTCAGTAATACTTTATACACATGTTTGGATGTGTGTTAGATTTCCACAGCCTTTCCACTGTTCTAAATGCTACGTGCTCCCCCTGGATGTATCACAGACCTGCAGTGGCTCTTGTCTGGGTGATACGTTCTTCTCCCACAGAACCGCTCCTAGCAAAATTTACTATGACATGGCACTACTGATTTGAACTGAGAAATGTTATTAAAACTGCCTGCACCTAGCACTTCCTCTGGAGTTACATTTAGAGAAAATATTTTGCTGCATTGTACCTAATTCCCAAGTAAGAACACAGAGATAACATGTTTTCTTTAGATCTAGGATCAGGACTAATCACAAGGAATTTTCAGCTAGGAATTCTCTCATCTATGCAATTGAAAATGTATTTTCTTGCTTAGACGGCCAGTAAACTCTCTGTGTAGGTACACTTATGCTGTATTTATGCAGCAGCCAGTTCCACTGCCAGCTTATTTTTCATTCTCTTTTTTTCTTATTTCTAGGAGGCTCAAACACAGTGAAATTTATTCTGCTACTTGAAACAGAAAATATTCATATAATATATACACTATACATTAAACTCAATAGAAATACCTAATACATAATTTTCCTTCCAGTTTCTAACTTATTTTTATTTTAGTGCTTTGGCTTGTATTTTTGAATGCAGAAAGTCAGGTAAATGCATTAATACTGAGAGAGGTGACTATATTAATTCATATTCTATAAACCACGGAAACAGAATCAAGCCAATTTAAAACAGTCAAGTTTACATCCATGTTTATACAGGCAACATTGATTGGACTAGTAGGTACATATACATACACACACATAAAGAAGAGCAAGAAATTGAGAGGAGGGTGGGGGAACAGAGAAAGAGTTGGGTGATGGAGGGGCAGATGTGTTCAAAACACATTGTACTCATCAAGCAATTCTCAAAAATGTGAAAAAAAAAAGAAAGCGAAAAGTAGTTGTTTATACTTATGCAATCCATGGGAAATTTGTTATTGGGAATTGTTAGAAGTTAATACAATAATGGAATAAAAACTAGAGAAGTGATTTTAGGGCAGAATTTTCTATAAAATCATAACCTCTGTGACTTTCCTCCATTACACACATCTCAACACTCTTGAAGACGTTCTTTGGTTGGCCCATCTTGGGTTTCATGCCCATACCCCAGAATGTCTGGAAGGTGAGCTGCATTTTCAGCTTTCCAAGTTGGAGGCAGACACTTTCTTCCAACAATGATGATACACAGAAAAAAAAAAAAAAAGGAACCCTGTGGAGAGAAAGGATTGGTACCAGGAAGACTAAAATAAAATACAAAGTTCTCCATGATAAATGAAGACACAAATGGATTTGTAACTGTTTATTAATAATGGTCACAAAGTGGGCAGAATCACTAGAGAGCAAAGACAGAGGTTTAACATGTGGAACAGCCTCTCTTCCCAATGTACAGTCAGCAGTGGTGGTTAGAACAATAGCAAGAAAGAGAAAAAAATATGTTTCCCTCTGTAAAACAAAAAGACTTCTTATGCTGCAAAACTGTTATGGTGGTACCAACATGAAGTAGGAGGAACAAGAAGGCTGGAGTCTGAAGCCCTAGATTTAAATTCTGGTTCTTTTATAAAATATGTGACTTTATGTTAATTATTCTCTCAGACCTTCAACCATAACATCCACTGAAAGGGCACAATATTTGCTCCACACACTTGCTGTGACAGTTTAATAAAATGATGTAATCAAAATTCTAGACACACATATATTGCTTTCATTTCCTGTCACATGTTTGACATTTTGTTTGTGGTGGATGTTCATGTCGCTACATAGTCCTTTACTCAAGTCCTTTGAACTTAGCCACAGTCAAAGGTACCAGAATGTAAGCCTCTCCAGTCTTCCCATCACCATCAGAGGACAACAAAGTCATGCAATGTCCATTTTGTGCTTTGTTGTCTAGAGAGCATTATATTTGCCTCAATTTTGAGATATCTGACAAAGTGTTTTAATGTAGTTGTATTCAATGAATACAAAAGTCATGAAAGTATTCATTGAACTGTTAAGAAGAGGTCACATGATAGAAGCCAAAGTAGAATTCTTTGCATGAAATCAGAAAAAAAAAATGTCGACTATTACTTAGTATTAGTTCAGGGATGATATGGCAAAATGACACAACCAGAAAATTCCACACTCTGCTTAGCAAAGCTTCCTGGGAAAATTTCAAACATATCATAAGAAATAGAAAGCAATCCAGCCCCTGTGAAGACCAATTTGTGAGTTCCTATAGAGTAGAAGAAGAATTCCCACCTCAATTCCTTGGTTTGATTCACCAAAGTCATTCAAAAGCATGACTTAGACATCACTCAGGGTTCTTCCAGTTTCCTACCTAATAGTATAATGCTTCAACTGCAGAGACTATTTATATACTGGATTTTCTTTAGTTAGTCCAGCCTGATTAACAACTATTTTTAAGAGTATTTCTGCATTTCAGAGGAAACACTGAATATTGCAATTACCAGAATCTCCTCTCCATCACGCAGTCTCTACTACTGAGAGATCCTTGCATAAAATCTAAAACATGCATGACAAAGACAAATTGATTGTGATAGTCTGAGTGAAAATGGCCCTATAGGCTCATAGGGAGTGGTACTATTAGGAAGTGTGGCCTTGTTGGAGTAGGTGTGGCCTTGTTCTAAGAAGTGTGTCACTGGGCATGGGCTTTGAGGTCTCAGAAGCTCAAGCCAGTCCTGGTGGCTCAATTTTCTTCCTGTTGTCTTGGGATCAAGATGTAGATCTCTCAGCTACCTCTCCAGCCCCATGTCTGCCTGTATACAATGGAATAAACCTCTGAAGCTGTAAGCAACGTTTGTTTTTTGGTAACAAAGGAACCAACTGCTGAGACAATCCAACTTAACAATTTTAACAGTGGAAGGTGGCATTGTCTAATGACAAACAAAGGAATGCAATTCTATTTGGATGCTGAATCAAAGTCCTTTAAGATACTGTTTCTGGAACAACTGATCTGTGTTGGACCAAGGAAACACACATTTCATTACCTCCCCAGGACAACGCTGATGCAAGCGGCCTAAGAAATAATTCAATGGAAACCAGTGTAAGGTTTGGGCCCTTTTACAGGTTAACACTTTCTCAGTATTTCGAATCTTTTCATTCATGTGTCCTTTCAGAAGAGGGTAAACCTAGGATCTTGGAGCAAGTTGACAGAAGCTGGAAAGCAGGGAGTGTGTGGGTCCTGATATTCTGTTTGGTAAGTAAACAAACAAACAAATAAACAAACAAAGCAAAACAAACAAAAACTCAAAATTTCACTTGACTTTCATATAGACTTTTTCTGTAGGAAACTCTGAGAAACAGAATTTGGGGTGGAAGGCAGTCACAAGAAAAAGGAAACAAATATAAATTACAGCATATATTTTGAAGTCTTTAAAGCAGTGGTTCTCAACCTTCCTAATGCTGTAACCATTTAATACAGTTCCTCTTGTGGTGATGCCCAACCATAAAATTACTTCATTGCTACTTCATAACTGTAATTTTGCTACTGTTATGAACAGTAATGCAAATATTTGATATGCAGGATATTTGATATGCAACCCCTGTGAAAGGGTCATTCTATCCCCAAAGGGTCATAATTCATAGATTGAGATCACTGATTAAACCATACTCAGGGATAGAGTCAACACCTCATCCCGCAAGCATGTGTTGGCTTACTAGATGCTCACCCATAAGCATCTGTTGGCTTACTAGAAAGAGCAAGGAAAAAAAAAATTAGTTTAGAAATCATCCTGTGTCAGTTATCTTTTGCTACAGTAACAGTGCCTGACAAATAAGCACCAACTCCCAGCTGTATACAACAGTAAATATTGACTTAAGCTTATGGCTCTATGGATTGGCGAGAGTGATTCCAGAGATTCAGTCCAGAATCAACTCTCCTTGGCTGGCCTGGCTTATGCGTCTAGGCCAGCTGGTGCATTGGCTCAGAGTTGGCCACTCTAGGAGGAGCTCAGGTCTCTGGACGCTCATCCACATGGACTTTTATCCTACAGCATGCTAGTGTTGTTTATCTTCTTGGTTAGGATAGATATGCCCACGGAAAAATAATAAATGAGATCTTAGATGACTCTGCTCCAAAGTAGAAAATTGTCATTGCCATTTTGGTCCAATGATGTCACAAGCTATTTTAGACTGGGGTTAGGAAATACCTCTCTCATGACTGAAAAGCTGCTGTAAAGGGCACAGGTACAGAAAAGAACCACAGGGATCTTTGCAATCAGTGTGGCTTTCTCTGAATGGCATCACATCCCGGAAAGAGAATGCCCTGCCTACGCTTTAACCCTGCTCTGCTTTCACGTTGCATTTCACTGCCAGCCATCCAGAAAAATAACGCTTGCCATATGTGCGACCACAATTCAATAAAATCATTTTCCTATTCAGATAAATAGAGATGAGTGAAAGAGAGCTCCATAATAGCACTTCAATCCTCTCTAATATCCAAGGAAAGAAAAAAAATCACACTTCATTCATAGGTTTTGGTGTCAAGTTGGCAATAGCTGCAAACATATTCTCTGCCAGTAATCCATGTGAGGGTCTTGGTTCTAAGTGTTCTCTACCAATTGCTAAGAATGAAGAGAATTTTTTCCCCTTAAATTTTATTGTTTTTCAGAAGCACAAACCATATTGTGCTGGACAAAATACAAAGGTGGAAAATAGGGGGAATTACGAAAAAGAAAATATATAAAAGATTAAGTATGAAGACTCTCCCACAGCAGTAGAAGGAACCATCTGATTCTGGCCAAGGATGTGTGTTTTCCCCTCCTATGGCAGGAAGCCTATACTATTGAGGGCCTCTGTGCATCAGCCAGGACCCTGCATTTCAAGAAAGAATCTGAACAATGCCAGAAGAGGAGGTGATCATCAGACCCCCAACTTATATGAATTTTTTTGCAGAAATTTTAATTAAAAGTTCTTCCTTTCCAAAATTTCAAGAAACTTGCCAGATGGCTTGATTAATTTAAAATGACAAAAGGAGACTGTTCAACATACAGCTCTCTAAGCTTCAGCTAACTTTAGAAGAATGGCACAAATTCAGCCCCATTTTCTCTAAGGAATTTTCTGCAGTGAAACCCCCTCTCCTGGACTTCAACATTGTTCAGTTAATAGAATGTATTCTAATAAGGAAATGGATAAATAAAACTGAGAAATGCTTTGAGCATGATCATAGTACACACTGGGTTGTGCATACCCATGATCTAGAAGCAAGGTTTCTAAAATTTCTAATTCTTGCTGCTGTGTGTAGCCAGTCTTTCCACTTATACATTCCTCTTTTGTTTTGATCCATGTTGCATTTTCCTATATAAATAACGCTAACTTGTTCTTTTATCTCATTTAATTGAATGAAACATGCCATGAACTTGCATGCAATGCACCACAGTCATGGGAATCCTGCCTCATGTTTTCCATTTTTCAAATACATCTTCTTGTCTCTGGATTTGCTCAACCTACCCCACCTCAGAGTTCTCGCTCTATCACTCTCTTCTCCCCTCTGGCATTTTTTTCCTCTTTTAAAAATATTTACTTATTTTTTATTATATGTATGTGATTAAACATGTCTGAGGAGTTCTTCAGTTGCCATTGGAGCTGGGGTTATAGGCCTTTGTGAGCTGCCTGGTGTGTTACTGGGAATTAAAATTTGTTCTTCTGCAAGAGCTGTGTGTACTCTTAACCATCGACTCATCTCTCCAGTGCATGCCATCTTTTTAAGCTGTAAAAATGATTTTAAGAAGAACGATGCTTCCTAATACATTGTGTTCAATTGATAACACTTATCAAATGCTGCTGATACCAACGGTTTCATTGCTAAGAATGCAGAACGTGCCATAGAAAGAAATTATGTAATTACTTTTTTTCATCCAGAAAGACTTCTGTAGCCTGTGAGCTGTCTTCAAATGTGCTATTTTAAGAAAATACAGAAAATATTTATGTTGCTTTCCAATTCCTAGTCACTCGCAATGTTTGCTCTGAGAACTTGGCATAAATAAGATAAACAGAAAGAAGGATGGTCATTTCATCTGGTTCTGCACACTTCCCTTCTCATTGTCCATCACACAAGTCAGGAAGGAGAGGGACTGTGCTGGCCCAGATTCCATTTACCTACTATCTTAATTAGGGCTTCAATTGTTGTGCTGAAACACCACAACCAAAAGCAACTTGGGGAGGAAGAAGTTTATCTCATTTTGCAGTTTGTAGTCAATCATCCAGAGCAGTTGGGGCAGGATCCGATGGTGGAACTTGGAAGCAAGAACTGAATGCTACTTACTGATTTGCTCCTCATGGCTTTCTCAGTTTGCTTTCTTATAATACACCACCAGCTCCAGGGGAGCACTGCCCACACCGAGCTGGGCCTTCCCACATCAAATGTCAATCAAGTAAAAGCACCAGAGGTATGCCCACAGGCCAATCTGGTGGGAGCATTTTCTCAGTTGAGATTTCCTCTTCAAAAATGACATGCGTCAAGTTGATATAAAACTAGACAGCACACCTACAGAGTATCTCAAATTAATGAGTGTGATAATTCATACATCCATAACGGTCCATAAAACAAAGATGTCCCTCATAGATGGCACGTCAGATACAATGGAACATAATATTAAAACTATCACTTCCCCTTTGTTTCCTCTCTTCTTTTTTATTTCAGCAGTATTCCACCAGGGACATTGACTGTGAAACAAAATTGCCTCATAACAGACTGGGGAGCTCTGAAAGAATTTTACACTAGCTTTAAGAATATGTATAGTAAAAAAGAAAAAAAATGACATGAGGACATTTAAATTATAAATCATATGCATGTGTCTAGGTAGGTTATCTTTTGTGTAAACAGAAAATTTGTTTGGAGTGTGACACATGGATCTCATTCAATCCAGCCTACCCGTACTCTTGTCATGTTATCTGGTGGGGTTTGGGGGGGAAATATGTGTTATTTTAATATTTCCAGGAGTACTACTGAGAAGATGCACAGTAACCTCAGAGTAGAAAATTCAAATACATATAAGGCAGAAGTTTTAGCTATCTGGACATTCAACAGAGAGTGATCCTGGGGTGTTGTGTGAAGCCCTCACCTCTGCAGGCATTAGAAGCAATCACTATTTATATTCTTATATCAGGGATTAGAAACAGATGATTCCTGTATGGGTTAAAAGATGAAAGGACAGAGAGACTGTCCTTGTAAACTTAGGTTTAATAATCTCTGATGTGATAGCATATAAAAAGTCATCAATTTGAGCCAGTGGAACAGCTCAGTGGATTAAAGCATCACTACCATGTCCGGTGATCTGAGTTTGATCCCTTGACTCGCAAGGATGAAGGAGAAAACTCTCTCCTATGAGGTGTTCTCTGGCACCTTCACATGTGCCCTAAAATAAACACAAACATTGTACTGAAAATTCATAGGTTACATTGAAAAATATGTCTTAACTATCAAATCTATGTATTTCTCATTTCCTGAAGGGAACCATGAAACAACCAACATTTTCTTTAGAACATCTAGCTAGTATTGTGCTGTTATTCAAAGTTAGTCTGACTTTTCCACCCTCCACTCATATCCAGAACTCATGTTGACTGTGGAAGATGGATCTTTAAACATAGCTTGAGGTGACTCTTTAGAAACTGCTGACTTCACTAAAGTAGAAATAAAAGTAAAAACTATAACTCTTGACACAGTAGCCTCTATTGTGCAGAATACTGCCTTCATATCGTTGGGGAAAATTTAAAGTGTACATTTCTCTGGAAAGAACCTGGTAATATCAAAATACAGAAGAGTGTAACTCTAGTGGGTAATAAAATTCTCCCAAATCCTGACATGCATTTACAGCCTATTCACAGTTTTCCTATTTCATTTTACACAACATAACAGAGGCTCTGAGCTCTTAGAAATCCTCCTCTGGCTTCTGTCCTGTTTTGTATTCTCAGAGACTCCTTCCTCGGATTCCAGGCCTTTGGTTCCTGTGTATAACCGTAGAAACATCTGTCATCAGATTTACTCTATTCAACATGGTCTTACTGAACACATGGGGAGTCCCACATTTGGATCTTAGCTTACCAAATTAAAATAGAATCCTGATCCTGTTCAGTTTGGAAGAAAGTCACCAGCCGCAGAACAGCTGTCCATGTCCATGGGACAAACTGCCTCCCTCAGAAAATATGGGGACAATAGATCTGAAGACACCAATGTCAGGCAAAAATCAACAGAGATCTTCAATATGTCTGTGCCTGTAATGTCACACAAAGCTATACACAATCTCTGCAAACAAGATAGAACAAATTGTACTCCCTGTAGAATGCCTAAGAAGGTACAACATGCCAGGTTGGCAAATTATAAAACATTTCTATGATAAATCCTTGACAAATTTATTGTAACTGTAACTGATCTGAAACATGTTTAGTAGCTTGTCTGTACACTCACTTTTCTTTTCTTCTTTTTGGTGCTCATTTGTTCTGTCTCTCGAACACCTGCATTGCATCTGATGGTCTGCACAGTTCTTTGCAGGGCAACTAACCCTGCATTCCCTTGACCACTGAAACAGGTAGTGAATCTCACCAACAAACAAGTGAAAACATCTTAACTCAACAATTCACCACCCTTCACATCTACTTCAACTACCTATGTATCAAACACCAATTTTCCCTTCTATAAAATCAGAAGGATTTATTAGCAATCATGACCTATAAATATACCAAGGAATATTTCCAAATCTACACTAAAATCAAGCAGGAGTTTGGTCAAATTCAATTGTTTCTGGACCTTTTTAGGGAAGTTGGCAGAAAGTCGGGGGGGGGGGGGGAGAAGCTTTGCTGAGGGATTTGACTGTATCCCTCCCTGCCTGTGTAGTTTATTTAGATTATTTAGATCCTCAGACATATGTGCTGATTAAAAGAGAATGAAAGGAAGTTGTGCCGGCTTCCAACAGGAGTAACCTGGAGTTTCCAGAAGGATTGAGGTCTCACAAATGAAGCTCCTTGAGGTAAACTGAACAGTACCAGCTTCAAGAGAGAGTTAGCTTAAGTGTAAAGGAGCATAGCACAGGAATCACCCAGCATTGAGGAGTGCTGACTAGAGTCGGTGCGCTGTAGGAGCTGAGTGCAAACACTTCCCCGCCAGTCACCGTTTGACTTGTGGAGAGTTAACTGCCAGCCTTGAAGAAAGTCTTTTGCTTAGATTATGAAGATGCTATTGGTGACTACAATGTAAAGATGGAAGATTTTTTTCATTATCTCAATATTATCTATTCTCATATTTTTCACGACACTTGAAGGAAGTTGGTAATCTCCAAAATGACTAACTTTGAATCCCCTGACATGCTGTTAAGGTCTTGATGCAAAGCCAGGTATAATTTGACTTCATATAAATGTGACTTTTCATTCCTTTCGTAGTAAGATTGAAAGGTGAGGTGTATGCATATTGTGCCTCTGTTACTCTGAGGCATGGAAATTGTCCTGTAAAAGTCTTTACAGGTCCAAAGAATCAGGAGGCATCACTCCCCTGATTGACACTGAAGGATCCCAAGTCTTAGAAGAAAGATGGTTGCAGATCTGACTTAGTTACAAGAAAGTTGCTATCATTCATTTTAAGGAGGAAGTAAGCATAGTTAGGGCCATTCTACTCACTTAAAAGCCATAGAAAAGTCTTCTTATAGCATGGCAAGACTGCCTATGCATATATGGATATTTTGTGCTACAACAGATCATAGATGTTGTGTTAGACACAATACAGGTCACAAAAACCTAAAATATTTACTAGGGATTTTCCTAAATAATAAATAAATAAATAAATAAATAATAAATAATAAATAAAGTAAATAAAAAAATCGACTTCTCTTCCAGAAATAGGACATGTAACTCCAAGCTCTGTGGAGCAGAGTGGGCAAAGCAGCACAGCTGCCAGGCAGCAGAACTAGCCAAGCCAGCAGCCAAAGAGACAAGTTAGTGGGCTATGGATTCCAGCAACAGCAGCCAGTCTTCCTGCCCAGATCCAGCACTGGTTGCTCTCTGATCCATTTTTCAATTTAACCCAGCCCTGTCCTGTAGCAGGGCTTTCCATGTCTCTCCTTGCAGGGGCTTCTAGCTGAATTAGGACAGAGAAAAGGACCCAGGGACATTGTAGAAGGAAAAGGAACTCAGATGATCGCTCTGTTTTCCCAGCTTCTGGCAGATTCTTAGGCAATGTTTATGCCCCCTCTATGAGTCCAGCTCCTAATGGATTCTCCTGTCATCGAAGCTTGCATCCTTACCCCTGACTTCCTGGCTGGTAACTTCTGGCTGTGACAGTTGCGCCAAAGTCCCTATAGGTTGAGAGTACTACTGGATTCAAGTTGCATCTTATCTTGGTATTCATGGCCTATATTGATGTGTTTAGTCCTTATCTCACTAAGTAACTATTAAGTCCCTGTTATGTGGTCGGAACAACAGCTCATTTGGTATAGTGCTTTCTCTGGAAGTATGATCACCCAAGTTTGATCACCAGAACCTATGTAAGTATCATGCTTGGTAGAAGATGCTTATATTCCCAGAACTGGGGAGGATACAATGGGCAGAGGCATGGAACTTGTTAGCCAGACACCCTGGCCTACTTGGGGAGTTCCAGGCCAATGAGAGAACCTGAATGAAACAAATGCATTGCAAACAAATTCAAAGGAAGAGCAAAGGTTGTCTTCTGATCTCCACACACATGTAAAATGTGAGTGTGGACACACACACACACACACACACACACACACTCCCCTGTTGTTAACACTGAAAGTGGTTTCTATCCTTAGAAGTCTATTTCAATGATCAGAAGCAGTGAGCACAGTCAGTCCATAGTGTGGCATGCTCTGAAGTCACAGCTTTAGCATTTTCAGAAACATGGGTGAGAGATAAAACTCCTGTATGAACAGGTGAGGGCTGGACATCAGAGAGACACAGCACAACCATTCACATGACTTCAGTTACACTGAGTGCTGGGACATTTAAGTCACAAAGATCATCCCATTTTGAACTACATTGCTATTGATTCATTTTGTACCATGCCATTCATTATTTTTCCATAAAAACTAATTGAATTACAGCCTCTTCTATGGAAAACAAAAGGAGAAACTGAAGATTTATCGACCCAATGATGTCTTTGTTACTATTGCAAAAGATATGTATAAACTCTGAAGCTCCAGTCCCCAGCCCTAGTTCTACTGTGGTAAGATCTCTGAGAGCTCACAAGGCCACTATAATTTAAACTCATAGCTTGATAGGAATAGTCAGCCCTAGTTAAATGCCATCAATCGCTAATGCAGTTTGGACAGTTTAATTATGTACTTGTCTGAATCCTTGACATGCTTTTGGTGACTTCAAAGCAATGTAGTTGTCTTGGGCACTAACATTTGCAAAGAGTTTTATAATGGTTTTTATTAGTGCTTCTTCCCATTATATCAATAGAAGACATATGAAGAGGTTAAGTAATGTGACCAAGACTAACCTGAACTGACAAGAAAAATTGAGAACTAAAACAATTAGCTAAACAATTCAAGTGAGATTAAAATACAGCTGTGAATCTGTGTGTGTGGGGGGTATTGAGAGAGAAGAGGGGGAGTTTAAATTGCTAACTACTTGACAATAACTCAAGCTTTCAGGTGTAAGAGTAAAAAATTCTTGGCCTCTCAAGTTAGTGTAGGGATATTTTGGGCATTTTAACACTATTTTTTTTAACAGTGTCTGTGTGATTGTGGGCTCGTGCATGTGAGTGTAGTGGGTGCAAACGCTGGAGAAATAAGATAATGTTGCTTCCCTGGAGCTGGAGTTACAGGTCACCTCCTGACCTTGGTGCTCGGACAGAACTCTGGTTCTGTGCTATGGCAGTACACGTTCTTAACCACTGACCCGTCTTGCCAGCCCTGTGGATTTTTAAAAATTTCTCATTGTACATTAACATACAGCGTAATTCTTTTGTGTGTGTGTGTGACATGTTTATACATGTAAATCAATAAACTTCATTATTGGCCCTTCTTCTGTGCTGCCTGCTCTCCACGTTCCCTCTTACCCTGTCCTCCTGCGGATCCTATCGTCCTCCTCTGTCTTCTTGTCACATTCATGGTGTTTCTTTCTCCTTTTCTATCCAACTCCGTTATTTATGGATGTGTGTATTTCTTCATGTCATGCTTCTTATTGAAATTAGGAACCTTTGCCTTGTATTTGGAGAGTCTGTCAACTTGCTCTTTTCAAGCCATTACATATTTAGATCGCCACCTAGTGGACAGAACTGTAACAAATACAGAAATGGCTTGGGGCGGGGAAGGTGAGAGGCATCTTACCTTGTGGGGACAATTGGTCTCCCCTGACTCGCTTCTAATACTGATCTGGGAGTTTCTGATTTTACTATAAATTCCCAGAGAAAGACATTCAGAATCATCTTCTCAACAGGCCTGTCTTGCCTTCTCTAGGAGAAATAAATAAATGAAGATCCCAGCGCCTAGGCAAACACGAACATACGTTAAAGTCTTTAATGGCTGTGTTGCAGCAAGGTGTAATGTCACAACTGATCTTTCTCCCCACTGTGGGGTATTAACAAGGAGAACGATTACGACAGAGAACACAGGAATGGCAGTATCCTCGGAAGCAGAGGCAAAGGACAAATTTGATCCAAATGCATGTCTCCTGCTACAAACAAAAAAATTAAAAAAAAAAAAAAAACAGAGAATCGTTGTGATACTTTCATTATGATATGGGACTCTCAAATCATTAGAGTTTATTCAGAATTCCCTTTGCGTATCCATTCATGTTGCTCTAGCTTCACTTGAGGGCAGAGCCGAGTTCACTTAAAATCCCAGCCTGTGTTGGTCGGCTTTTGTGTTAAGACAATTTCTCAGGGTCATTTCTGTAGGATATTTTTTTTGAAATCTAATATTCTTCTTATGTCCAAGGCACTAAGAGTTCATGCCTTTGCCTTTTGAGATAATGGTGTCCTTGTAACTGACAGGCATTTTAAAAAGGAATGAACTTCCTTCTGTTGAATCAGCCCCTCTCTTTCTGAACAATTCCTCTAGCTTTGTGAGGCATGGCTACCACCAAAAAATAAGTGAAAACACTGCCTGGGTAAGCATTTTAGTAATTATGAGAGCCTAGAATGAAGCCAAATCCACAATCTGTATGCTGGTACAGAATCCTGTACTCTCAAGTTAGCAACTCCCCTCAAAATTACTCTGGTACTTTGTGTTAATGCTTTAAATCATTTTTCTTACATCTATTCCTTTTCTAATTGTCATCAGAAGTGATAATGAAACATATTAGGAAGTTCAACAAAGAAATATTTGGTGATTAGCATAATATAAAACATTGAGAATTTAAAATTAGTTTGCACACCAGGCCAAAAAAAAATCCACTATCAGTGATTTTGTTTTTCGTGTGTTAGGAGAAAATAAATACAGAAAGTGTTCATGTTTGGAATCCCTGGGAAAGTGAAAAACCTGTTTTGAAACTCTAGAGCTCCAACACTGAGTAGTAGATGCAATAAATTTGCAATTTAAATAGATTTCAAAAAAAGCCACAATCTTTCTCTGTCTCTTTCTTCTTTCCTTTTGTACAACTTTTGTCCCTTCCCTAACCCCCTAACTAGGATTTTTGACATTTAAAGCCAACTTGGAACACATCAAATTCATTAATCCATTTGGGCCTTCAAATTGTCTTTGGAAAATGAATATTCACACACATGTGTATGTGTACATAAGCATGTGTGTTGGGATGTACATGTGTGCTTGCAGGTCTATGTGCATGTGGAGGTGGGTGGGGTATGCACGTGAATGTGTGTGTTTATACACTCAGCGATTAAAGAGACACAGATATTATGAACATTCATCTCTGCTCAGTGCTCAGCACTATTATTTGGCATCATTGTGTGAAGTCGTTTTCTGATGGAATGGTTCTCTCCCTCCATCCTTTGACCTTTTCTCTCAGTGCTATCTTTAACTGTGAACAAAACAAAGATATGACTGATGCAGAGGGCCATGAGTTATGAAGAGGCATTTTTGAAGCAAAAACATTCCCTACTTTCTTCAATACAAACAATTCATAGCTGGTGGTTAATATTCACCACCGCTGACTCCACTTGGAGTCAGTCACTCAGGAGACACACATCCAGATGTGTCTTTGGGAGCATTTCCAGAAAGGTCCAACTAAAGTGGGAACACTTGGAGTGTGTTTGGCACCACCCCACAAAATGGTGTTCAGGTAAAACAAAAGATTATTTAAAAAATTAGAAGAGCATTGCCATGCTCCCTGCTAGTTGCTACTACAGACCAAGCCAGCTCTGCTCCCAAATATGCCCTTCCATGACAAAGTCAACATAAATTCTTGCCCCTTAAGTTGTTTCTCCTTAGATTTTTGGACTCAGCAACACACAAAGTAGCAAATAAACACCTGAAAAAACACTATGATCTCATATTGCTATTTCGGTGATTTAATCAATGTCTTTAAATAATATGGGGCCAGAGAGGTAAGGAATCCTTTCTGTTTTCTTCCCCCATCTGAATCCTATCTAAGAACAGTCAACCTTGGTCCAATTCCACCCTATCTTTTCAGTGTCGTCTTTGGATCGGTTACCATCCAAGACTATATTTTTACAATGCCAACCATAGTTATTGAGGTGAATTGCTAAGATGTGTACTGCGAAGTGGATATGATTTGTCCTTTCCAAATCTTGTCCTGATATGAGATTGTTAATATAGTGGTGTTGAGAGATGGTGAGGCCATTGAGAGGTATTTAAGTCTTGTGCCATCACCTTCATGAACAAATGTTTTCTCTTGAAAGACTGGAATAGTCAGTCACCAAGGAAATTCATTATTAAAAATCAAGGCCACCCTCACAATCTATCTCTTCCTTATAAATCCACTGGCCCTTCTCTTCTCTGCCCTGTCATGAAATGGCTCAGCATGCTCACCAGAAGCCAAGAAGATCTCAATGTGGGCTGTAGGAGTTTCTAGACTCAGAAACTATGATCTGGGCAAATCTCCGTCTTTATAAATTAGTCTCTGGCATTCTGCCATAGGAACAGAAATTAGACTCAAACATCAAGATGACTCTTTTCCCCTGAACAACTCTTTGTTCTTTCTCTCAAGATAAGAAAGTGATTTCCTTATTTTTATTTGCTTTGTATCCACAATTCTTGCCTCAAATTCTTCCTCTCATCCCTTATATATTCTTTCCAAATATCTAATCCATCAGGCAACCCATTATGTGAATCTTCTTGATGGATTCTCTTCCTGAACCTTGTGAATTGCTAGCGTTCTCCGTATGAACATACCTCCTGTGATAGAAACATAACATTTCCAGAGGAAGTGTCTCACTTGCTTCCTTTCTCTGGCCCTTCGTCTTTGTCCTGCTCTCTTCCCTCTGTTGTTCAGCCACAGTCTGAGCTGGCTGTCTACATTGCCTGGCCTGCCGCTGCCTTCTTGACAGTTTCCTTCATCTTCCTCCTGTGTTTGGATCTCACATGTTTGAAACCCATGGGCACATCTTTTTGGATTGCTCCACTATTTGACAGAGACCAATCTGTGCAAGGGTATAAGGGAAGGGAAGTTATCAGACCTTGCCTGTCAAAATCTTCTTTGCACTCCTCTTAGATTACCACTACGCCCACATTTCAATTCATGCTTAGAAGTTATTTTCTTCATGATGTTGAAAGCATTTCTCCCATGCTTTCCGGGTTCCACATCTGTTCAGAGGCCCCGGAATGTTCTGATTTCTGATCTTCTGTGCATGACTGTATTTTCTTTATATATAACATTGTTATAAAATCATGAATATTTTATCACTGCAAGAGAAAAAGTAACTGAGACTGGTGACATCACTTGTAGTAAGGAGCAAAACAACATTTGGGGGCCTGTTTGATCTGTTCATGGAAGTTCCAAGTCCTGACCTGATCACCCCTCCAAAGCTGCTCCTCAAAACAACTTCACATCAGTAAATGGGCGTTTTTAAAAAAGATTTATTTATTTTAAAATTTTATGTGTGAATGTTTGCCTATACTTACGTGTATCCCATGTGTGCCTGGTGCCTGTGGAATGGTCTCAGGTCCCCTGAAACTGGAGCTACAGATAGTTATGAGCCACCATGTGCATACTGAGAAACAGACCTGGGACTTCTGCAAGGGCAGCAAGTGTTCCTAACCACTGAGCAGTCTCTCCATGGGAACAGGCTTTCACATACTGACTTTGAGGAGCAACATGGACATTAATTTTACAGCAAAAGATCTGACTACTGTAACCCTCTGCCATTGAAAACATCCTCATTTTGGTAGCAGGATGACAGGACAACAGAAATATTCCCTTCTATGAATCTTTCTGTATATTCAACCCATAGACTTTATGAAAAGAGAGTAGATGTTTAATCTGTCACTCTAACTTCTATGTTAGTTTGCAATGTCACAGCAGATAGGTGGTGTGCTCAACGCTGTTGACTCATGACACATTTTGGACCCTGATCCCATCAGGCGGCTTCTGAGATCTCTTCACCACAGGTTTGGGATTCAATTTGTTCAGGTCTGTTAAATTCTTTGCCAATACTAACACTACTGTGTCTGCGGCCTCTCTTCCTGGGCCCCAAGCTTGTGGATATAGGACTTTGTAAATAAACTCTTTCCCTCTCACTTTAGAGGAATGTCTAGAAGATTTATAGAAAGGGTGTACATCCAGGATGCTACCTTTACCTCAAAACCAACCCTTATGTTTATTTGTGAATATCCAGTTTTCTTAGATGTGTGCAACATAATTGGACCCTACATAGAATGATTACTGTGTTATGTTTTCCTGGTCCTCTCAGAGGTAGAGCAAATTTGCAGCCAATGAATGCCCTGCTTGCTATCACTGTCGGCCATCCTGATATCCTTTATTTATTGCTATGAATGGCCAGTACTTTCCTTTGACCTATGTCTGAAACTTAGAGATATTTTATGCCTCATTGTACCATTTTAATTTCTAAATAACCCCCAGAAAAATGTAATAAGCACCCAAGACATCAAGGAAAGTGTTCCCCATCAACATTTTTTATAAGAAGTGTAAAGCACCTCAAGCAGCATACATATTGAATTCCTTTTAACTCCCTTGTAAAGTGAAATTTTGGTAATATAGATTCTCCTATTCCATTCTAGAAACTTCCTTGGTACTTTATTCACTCCAGTAAGACATAATTCTCTAGCCTGAATGCTAAGACCTCCATCTACTAAACCTATTCACCAGACTTCAATTTTATTCTTCCCCCTGCTATTCAGATTGTGGCTTTTTAACTTAGCATCATATGAAATAGTCTTTTGATCATCTTTTTGAACTGAGCTCAAGCTTTATTTCTAACTACAAATCATATACCATGGGATGAAGCAAGAGCTGGACTTGTCTCCAAAGACCTAAAGTCATGTACTATCTCTTTCTTCCATGCCCTGGTTGCTTTTCTCTGAAGTCCTAGGTGGTTTGCTATCAGCCCAGCATGTGTCAATGAATGGAAGTAATATCAGGCCATGATGGTATACTCCTGTCATCCCAGCTGTGTGGAGCCAAAAGCAGGTGGATCTTGAGTTCACGACCAACCTGGGCTACATAGTGAGTTTAAGACCTGCCTGGGCAATTAGGAGAGATCATATCTCAACATTTAAATAAATACACAAAAAGAAGTGGGATAGTAGCCCAGTGGTAGAACACTTGCCTAGCCTACATAAGACCTTAGGTTAAATCCCCAATGTAGTAAATAAGTAGTAGGTCTTTCCTCATTTTTTTCCCTTTGGATAATGATAAGGATGTTAACTGTTAAGAGAGGAATGATGTTAAAACATTTGTATTTTGAAGCCAATGTAGTTAGCAGCAGAGAATGTCTAGTTCCTTGTACAATGAATGCTATCTTCATATCTCAGTGTGGAATATTATTTTAACTAGGCAAAGACGTGTTACATTTGTTTATGCTGCAGAATATTACTTCAACTGTGTGAAGGTGTGTTACATTTGTTTCTGCTGCCCTTCCTGATGATGTAAAGATGTGTTACATTTGTTTGTGCTGCAGAATATTACTTCAACTGTGTGAAGGTGTGTTACATTTGTTTCTGCTGCCCTTCTTGACGATGTAAAGATGTGTTACATTTGTTTGTGCGGCATTTGTTTAATTGTGTAAAGACGTGTTGCTCTTTCATTATCCTTGCACATGATTGGTCTAATAAAAAGCTGAATGGCCAATGACTAGTCAGGAGAGGTATAGGCGAGGCTGGCGGTCAGAGAAAACAAGTAGGAGGAGAAGTCTAGGCTCGAGAGAGAAGAAGGAGAGGGCGAGGGAGGAAGAAAGGGATATGCTGGAGTCAGAAGCTAGGCAGCTGCCCGCCAGCCAGGCACAAGAAGCAGTGAAAGTAAAACACACAGAAGGAAGGAAAGGTAAAAAGCCCTGAGGCAATGTGTAGATGAAAAGAAACAGGTTAAATTATAAGAGCCAGCAAGAAATGAGCCTAAGCTAAGGCTGAACATTCATAATAGTAAGTCTCCATGTCATGATTTGGGAGCTGGCCGGTGGCCCCGGGGAAAGCTTGCTACAATATCTGGCTCCTTTTATACCTTTGTCTTTGTTTTATAGTCTTTCTTCCAACACTTCATATGTATGTTTTATTTTATGTGCATTGTGAGAATTTTGATTAAATATAGGCATATGTTTTTAAATGCATTAAACTAGATAGCTGAAGAGATAACTTTAGCTTACATATCTAGCTTTGAATTCCATTAATATTACTAATATTCATGTCTCTAGGCTTATTATGCTAGGACACCTTCAGGAAATGCACATGTTCCGGATGTATTAATATTAACATACATTCATCATGCACCATTAAAACTGCTTCTTAAACACATCTTAAGTATGATATTCCTAAATTAGAATAGGGGAATTATATCACATGCAACTTTTATGTACACTTGCCAAATCAAAACAGTTTGAGATTGTCCATAATCAATTCAAAAATTCACACAAGATATCCTTCTCAAAATGTTTTTCACTGTCATATCAAGTTGGGCTTAAAAGTGGACAATACAATTCTGCTCACAGGCCCAGTATGTATAACTCATTTTTACACTGTGGCCTCTCTACCTTGTCATATATAATTTCTCCAAATTTTCTGTTGAAAAAAAAAACTTTCCTAAATGTTAGTTTTATATTTAAATATTCATTCCTGCAACAATGAATCACTTTCGCTGATCTTTAATTTTCTTAAATATTTATTTATAACAAAATAATTCAACACCACAGCCTGAGTCTTCCCATCCTCTTTCCACTGACCTTTAAGTGTGAAATAGTTTATATTTTGAAATGAACAATGATGATCAGAACATTGAAAATAAACCACATTTATTACATAAAGGAAGAATGATTGTGTGCCTGGAAACAGTTAAATTTAGCCTTACAACATGAGCACACAAATTATGTAAATAGCTCTGAAGTGTACCATAGTGAATAATGCATCTGCTCAACTAACGTTTTACATCCTCAACATTTTCCTTGGAGCTAATTTATACAGGTGGGAATAGACAGGACACACTCCTGAAATGTTTACTTGTGATGAGGGAAAAATCTATAATCTATGTAATCACAGATTCTTAACATACATACCTTGTTTATCTTATAGCTGGTCATCATTACAGTTGTGTTTTTCTCACAAAAATGTGTTTCTTATTCTAATATACAAAATAAAGAGGTTTTCCAAAAGAGTGTCTATAATGATTCTATGTCCCATGCTTGGCCCAGGCTATCTAATACTGTGGGAATCTTTTCTGAGCACTCACAGACTTTTGGCAGTAGGTACTATGCAAATGTGGAGAAGCATGAACCGCATGGCAGAGATCCATTGTCATCGCTGGGCTACACCACTCATCTTCATTGTACAAGCCTCTAGGCTTAAGTGGATTATAATACAATAATCTAATTCAATTAAAAGTGCATCTGGAGAACCATGTAAATTTACATTCAGTGTTGATAACTTGCTGTGGAGCTTTCAATATTTCTAATCGTGTGCTATTCATGACCCTCTTTGTTCTGTCTTTCAAGACTGTTGTAAATGTTTTCAATTCAGCCATTCATTTAAAATTTGTAGTCAAAGTGTTTATTCCACATTTATAGCTGGGTAGCAAAGGAACAAAACACACACCTACCTTGTTACACAGATTAGATGTAAGCTTCTTCCAGAACAATACTTTTATAAGATTAATATCTTGTTAGTGAATGGTAGCAATGTTTTTCTATCAATATTTAACAAAAAAGAACTTGATAGCGATTTGTCAATAAGTAACACCCATATCGATTTTGTAAATAAAGAATTTTGCACTCATTTCGCTATCACAATGATTTGAGAAGGCTAGGAGGAAATGCCATTTGACAACCTTTGCACATTCTTCATTCCGGGGAGAAATGCATTCTGCTAGCTGTCCAATCAATTATGTAGACA
Organism: Peromyscus aztecus; assembly: GCA_902168405.1. NCBI lineage: Eukaryota > Metazoa > Chordata > Mammalia > Rodentia > Cricetidae > Peromyscus > Peromyscus aztecus. The sequence goes on from CABHPQ010170937.1 coordinate 28,184, forward strand.
AAATGAATTTCATCATAATTCTGTCAACAACATGCTAACTTGGTTAAATTATTCTCTCCACAAAATGAATTAACTTAAAAATCCTTTTGTCCACAAAATAGATTTAAGCATTTAGTAAAGCCTTGTAAGTACTATTGTCTGTTAGTTTAGTATGCATAATGCAAATATGTGGATTGGCTATATCAGCATTTTCAGGTCTTTGGAGGTTATGGACCTGTCAGGCATAGCATCCCTTTTCATTTAAGGTCAAGTGGAGAGCAAGGTCAATTATCTAGAGAACAGCATGGGGTAGATGAATGTAGCATTCTATGAAACTATGATAACTTAACTCCATTTGAATGTCACAGACTTTTACAAAGCATAATTTAATATGCTTACCAACTAAGTCTTTAATTAGGGCTCCATATTCAACAAGTCATCTCAGGGATAATACTTCAACAAGAAAAAAGATTGATTGTTTAAATTCTTGACAACATGCCAGTAAAGAAAATAAACTCACTACTTAACATTATATCATTGTAAAACCATCTATTACCACCTTCTAGAATGTTGATCTACTATTTGGGTCTATGATTATTTTAAAATAAACACTTTGGTAAGTGTATGACAGGTAGAATTTATAGTGTTTGGTGTCTTTGTTTGTTTTAATAACAACAAAAATAATTGGACCAATGTTAGTTGTTAGCAATCATTTTAAAGAATCATTCAACAATGTAATGTGGTGATAATGAATGTATAATTTCATATTCATTTATTTTAACAACTAATTTTATGTTAATAAAATATGAACTAGTAATTTGAAGATAATATTTTTTTCTGTTTGGTCTCTGTACTTGCACAATCATATGAACTGGCACATATACAAAATCTAAATCCAAGTAGAATGGAAAACTATAATACAATTAAATATTGCCTTTTCTATTAGCATCTTACTGGCTTTAGACTGACAATACTACCTTATTTTATTCCAATAGCCATCAAGCGATTTAGTTTGAAGGATGATGTGTTTGTCATCACAGCTTCACAAGACTCTTCTTTTGTTGGATTGGGATAGACTAGAGAAGGCTAAATAAGAGAGTTAGTTGGAAATGAATTGCATAGTATTTTGGAAATGTTTTTCTTTTTATTGAGATGCATTGCTTATAACAGATAAAGTTATACTTGGACAATAGTACAGGAAGGGTATGCCTTTACCAAACATCACCAAAAACCCAGCAAGACTATGCTGTCTGTTAAAACAGAAAGGACATGGCAGTTCTTTACTGTTTAAAAAATGATTATATCCTCAGAACTTGATAATAAGACCCTATTACTGAAGACATGATACACTTTGGCTACAGATGGAGAAATCAGGCAGGTACCGGACTGAGAGTGTCATCACTGCTGGCTGGAGTTTGATGTCACATGGTGCTCTGCAGGCTGTCTGGAGAGAAAAATCAAATCTTACCCAGCTGTAGCTCTTCGGGAAGTGTGGCTGCCTAAGCTGCAGAAGACGTTTAAAGTTTTTAAATTACCAGTTATCACCTTCTAGAACATCGTTGTACTCTTTCGATCTGTTAGTATTTTAAAATAAACCCCTCTATGTGCATTGGGCAGCACTAAAGGAAGAAAAGAACATGAAGTTGTGAGTGGAGCATTTTGAGGGAAAGTGTCTGGGGTGGGGGGAGTCAGGAAAGTGGTGAGTTGATAGGATCAAAATTAAAATTCTCAAAGAAAAAATTTAAAGAAGTATAAAAAGCAATCAATTTCCTCAATGGCTTCATTGTTTGAGAAAATTTAAGTAAACATAGTCTATAAATGTTATCAAGAGCAGGTGCTCTTATCTGAACAACAATCGTGTAGTAGAATCACTTACCAGAGTACAAACTGATTTTTAACCTTATCATGATTTCCCCAACATGAGAGCAGTGATGAGACCATGGCAGATATTTGATATGTATTCATTGAAAAATGAAGTGATCCTTATAAATTCCCTTTTTGCTGAAGTACACTAGAATTTATGTAATTTAACCAGGTATCTGGTTTTCCCCTTAAAACCTTGTCATCAATAGCAACAGTGTGAGAAAAGTGATACAGAAAAAACAATATTGCTGGACTATTTAATTATTTTAGTGCCAAGCATTGAACATGGGGTCTCTCGTGTACTAGACAAGCACTCTACCACCATGCTGTATTCCCAGAATCCTGGGCTTATCACATTTTAACAGAAGAGCAAAATCCTCATTTGCAGAATTAAAAATTAGAGTTCTAGCATAATTTTCTCCTATTTGGGTCAAATATGTGGGTTCCCAGCCTTTTTTTCAGATCATTTCCTATTCTGTGCCATGTAGAAGCTGCAAACTTTTAAACTATTAGCTGTGAGAGCATTCCAGACAGAAAATATACCACAAGCTATTCTGTTGTTGATAAGAAAGTCAAGGACTGTTGACAGAGAAAAATGGAAAGGCTCTGAGGCTGTGATAATTAAGTCCTATGACATAATTCATAAATTCTAAATAAAAGAAAAATCCACCTGGAAGCTTAGGGATAAAGCCTCCTTACATGCTGTCCTGTTCTCAGACTTAGAGCACATGAATCTCAATACTCTGGAAATACTGTGATTAAAAACAGTGATCATGCCTCTCAAAAATTGCTACTGGACAGACTTAATACTGTCGTGTATGACTTCTACTTACAAAATAAGACTAGTGTGCATACATTTGTATTTGTGTGAAGGTATATGCTTATGTACATATACTTACAGTAGATCACCTTTATCCATGTTTGCATTTTTAGTCATTTTAATTGCTTATGACCAATTGCTGTCTTCAAATATTAAATGGAAATCTAAGAAATATAAAGTACACACATAAGCTGTGTTCTGTATTGATTAAATTACAGACTTCTCCCTCCTTGTCAAAAAGCGAGGTGTCCCTTTGTCTGTGTCTCCACTTTGTTGCCAGCCCCTCAGTCACAGTAACTGTCTCAGATGCTGACAGAATACTGGGATGCCGTAGAGCTTGTGTTTAAGTAAACATTATTTTGCTTAGTCATGATTCAAAATATGAGATTAGAGACACAAAGGAGACACCAGGGTGTTAAACAGAGGGTCAGAATAACTCTGGTAGTGTGGCGGAGTTCAGTGTATATAGAAAAAAAATAGTGCAGATTACATAACATATGCTTTTGTCTCTAGTTTCTAGGATTCTGGAGGAGAGTCTTTGTTTTATTTTATTTTATTTCTTTTCTTATTTCTGTGATAAAACATCTTGCAAGAGTAACTTAAGGGAGCGGGGCATCATGATGTATGCCTTTAATTCCAGTTTGAGGCCAGCCCAGTATAAATAGTGAGTTCCAGGGCATCCGAGGCTGTATAGTGAGAACCTATCTCAGAAGAAGAAAGAGGAAGGGGAGGGAAAGGGAAAAATAAAAGAAGAAAAGGGAGGACAAGGAGGAACAGAAGGGAAGGAAAGAAGGGAGGGAGGGGGAAGGAAGGAGGGTGGAAGGGAAAGAGGGAGGGAGGGAGGGAGGGAGGGAGGGAGGGGAAGGGAAAGGAAACAATAACAGCAGCAAGTTAAGATCCAGGAGAAATGGTTTATCTCACTGCTCCAGGGTACATGCATACCATCATGATGGAGAAATCAAGCAGCTGATCACGCTGCATCTGAAGATTCAAGAACCAGAAAGAAATGGACACTTGTGCTCATCTCATTATGGTCCAGGAATCTAATCCAGTGAACAGTACAACCTACAGTGAACAAGTCTTTATAATAACCCACAGGCACACCCAGAAACCTGTCTCTTAGGTGATTCTTGATCCCATCAAGTTGACAGTTGCCATCATAGTCTCCCCGAGACGACCTGGGTCTATTGTAAATACCTACTTGTTCTTGTAATTAAATATGAATATTTTTGTTAGTTTATAGATAATATTATACATACAGGATATATTTTGTATCACATAAATATAATATATGAAACTTTAATAACAATGTCACATGGCTCATAGACTGATTCAAAACATATCTATATAAAAACTTTTATAATAATAATGTTAGCTTACTAGCATAATAGCTAATAATAGTAAGCACTATTATAGATTAACACAAACATTTAAAAATAAGATATATACTTTAATAAAAACATTATAACTTTAAATAAATAATGGAAGGATATATATTTGAATGAACTACTTTAACAGCACAATATTTTTTTAAGGTTAACTACAAAGCCTGTACAAGTGTCTTTGGGGCACCTCTGTGACTGTGTTATGGTAATAGTGCCAAAGTTATAACCTTTAGAATATAAAATACTCTTAATTGTTTTATGTAGGGATAATATCAATATTACCTGGAGCCTTTAAGGGTCTTTTCTGCAGTTTTGAATATTTCTAAGAGAGGATACCACAGAACTAACCTTGCCTTCAATACAGTGCCTACTTAGGCCATGACAAACTCTTCCATAACAATAGCTCATTTCTTTATCTCATAAGTTACTGGAGAAATGAGTCAGTCAATGATAGAACGTGGCTGTGAACCAGAAGGTTATCTAATGGCTAGCCCACCCCTGAATATGGATGTCCAAGGAAAGTCTCAGCAGCTGCAGAAACAAGACCTTTACTGACTGGGGAACTAGAATCGGTATGATAATATTCTAATAAGCCTACCTCACCCAACCTGATCCTTCAGCCCCTGAAACATATAGCAGAACATTTTCTGAGCACTATTTATTCTTAAATAGCAAAGGCTCTGTGATATAGGCACCTGAGAAAGTGAGGGGAAAGAAGATAGGGAGTGTAGATATGTATTGCTGAGCCACCTTGGATACTCCCCTTCCAGACTGCATCTACCTTCACTTTTATGTCCCCGAAGGAAACTGTACTCTTGAGGGTCTAGCCTGGGTCTGAGCTCTAATGCCAATGTTCCTTAATTCTCCCTTGAACTGAAACTCCCTTGTTTTTACAATTTTCGGTGAGTAACCCAAATAATTTAGTTCAGCATGCTGAAATTATTGTTATATCGATTTCCTATCCACTGGATCAAAACTTCTTAGAGATAGGGGCTGGGCTGTGTGCCCCTTTGACTTGGGAGTAACCAAGCCAATGGCTGCACATGCTAGACAGTCAATAGGCATTCAGTATGAAGGGGAGAACTGTCAACCTTGTTCTACCCCCTTCCTGGATAAAGAGTATGATTGCAAAGAGATGTGATTGATGTCCATCTTTATTAGTTGAAACCCCACTATACACTTGATGGCGAAGCAGGCAAGGTTATGCTATCATTTTGTATCCACAAGACGTCTTTATGATACAACAGGTAGAGAATAGTGTCAGTTTTCTGAGTCACTATCACAACAAGCTTATGGCTACTGATTGAAATCTAAACCATGTTGTGGCTTGTGAAGGGTAAAAGGCAAAAAATGACAAAAAACTTTACATAGCTATTAGTAATACTAATACAAATACAACTACTAATAATAATACATGAGGCAAGACCTCAGTCAAGCTATTTATCTACCTAGGGTTGGTGGCATTGATTGCTCTTATTTTATCCAATATCAAGGTCCACAGAAATACAATATGACAAAGTGTCTGATAGGTGGAAGTTCAATTTCTCAAACTTCTAGCTGTCATATTTTTGTAATCATTCTTGAATGAAACTTTTATACTTTAAGCTTTTTATTAAAATGATTGATGTAACTAATTCCTTATTCTGCAGGGAAATGAATCTTCACTGAAAAGTTTGTTTCTACTCTATTTTTTGCATTTGCAACAGAAAGAAGCAGAAAGTGCTACACTATTGATCTTTTCTATTTTGTATTACAATTACTACTCTTTTCTACCGTTGTGTCTTGGAAATGAAGAGTAGAAAAGAAGCATGCCACAGTAAGCAAAGAACTGAATTGCTGATACCTTCACGTGAGCGGTGTCATTCTCTTGAGTTGCCAGCATTACAGAGTAAACTGTTTTGGAGCTAAAATGATAACTTGAGATTGGCTATATTCTATCATTAAACACCATTTCTCTCCTACATCTTGTCTAGTCATTATAGTTTCACAGAGGCAAAATTGAACAATAATAGGAGCAAAATGTTGCAATAATATTTAATGTAATACTTTTTGAGATCACAAGGGGAATAAAACAAATTCAAATGCAAATGCACTGAGCTAGGATGCTTTTAGTTTGGAGGTTTTCTGGGGATTACCTTCATTTTGCTAAGGTTTTGCTTGTGAGAGATAAGGACACAATTGAATCCTTATCTGTAAACAATTGTGAGCTGAGCTTCAAATATTTATATATGAATCCATGTCCCTCTTCTCCCTTTTCCTGTGGTTCTCCAATATAGTCATTTCTAAACTTGGAATTTCACATGCCAGAAAATAAAGACATTTAAAAAATCCTATTAAGTAACAACAAGTATAAATTTAAGAAATGGAAGGAATAACTTAATAATTGTAAAATAAGTGGTAGTCCTGGTGTTGAACATATTTTATGAACCAGTGTTCAAACAATCCTTTTTGTTCCCTCTCCTCATTAAAGAAGGACACAAAATCTAGGTTTGGCATTCAGGGTGATTTTTGCTTGCACATCTACTGGAAGAAAATGTACATGACCTGCCTGGGATCTAAGCTGTTTCTATGGTCTAGTCCACTCCTAGTAATTCTAATTATTAGGTTTTAGCAGCTGGGAGATTGTGTGGCCTAGCAATGTCAGAAGCTATACACATAAAGTCTTACCAACATAACTGGCCACACATGAGCTGGACAAGAACAACAACAATAGATAAGCCAAAGTGGATTAGAAAAGAGCTCACCACCTCAGCACTACACAACTCCAGGTAACTAAGGAATGCTGAGGGGTAGGAATAGTCTTCCCTAGGGAAGAGCACACCAACTGGTTATACCACACCAAATGGTCATCTCTGAAAACATATATACAAGTAACACCACGCAGACTACTACACAGACTGAGCAGGTTATTTAGGAATATATATTTATATATGTATAAATAAATACATGTATGTAAGAACAACTAATTAAAAATGAGGCCATGGATTTGAAAGAGAGCAAGAAGGAATAAATCTGGGAGCTTAGAGGGAGTGAACAGTAGGGGAAATGATGTAATTATATAATAATCTCAAAAATTATAAAAAGGAAAACACCTGAGTAATTTCACAGTCATTGATCTTTTTTATTTGGAAAAAACGTCTTTCAAAATCAACTTCCTTGATGGCACATTTCAAGAAGTGCATTGTAGCTTGACAGTTGGGGGCTTGACAGCTCAGTGGGTAATGTGCCTGCTGTACAAGCCTGAGGACCTGAGTGCAGCCTGCATGTATCAAAGCCAGGTGTTCTAGTACGCCACTGCAAGGACAGCACTGTGTGGGCAGCCTAGCCAAAATGGTGAGCTCCAAGTTCAGTGAAAGAGCCTGTCCCAGGAAATAAGGAGGAGAGACTGGAGATCTGACTCCTCGGCAGTTACGAGCACTCACTGGCAGAGGACCTGAGTTTGGTTTCCAGCACCCACGTGGGGCAGCTCAGAACTGCCTGTAATTCCAGCTCCAGAGGATCTGATGTGATGTTATCATCTGGCCTTTGTGGGCACCTGAATTCACATGCATACACACACACACACACACACACACACACACACACACACACACACACATTTAAAACTAGAAAAAAATAAAATTTAACATTTCATGAAAAAAGTAGTACTTTATAAAAGAAACCAATCGTACATTTTATAAATTAGGAAAGTGGACTACTCATTTAAAATATATGGACTAGAGCCTACTTTATGATAGAGTTATTTTATCTTTGTCTTGTTATTTATAGAATATAATAAAAAGGTGTTGTTGAAGAGCTTCTCTCCAGGTCCCACTAAACCCTGCAGTCCCACAACCCACATATAAAATAATCACTCAGACGCTTATATTACTTATAAACTGTATGGCCGTGGCAGGCTTCTTGTTATCTACTTCTTCTATCTTAAATTAACCCATTTCTATTAATCTATAAGTCGCCACATCTTGCTTGTCATGGCGGTGGCTGGCAGGTCTCTCTCTCCCAGCCTTCCACTTCCCAGCATTCTCCTCTCTCCTTGTCCTGCCTATACTTCCTGCCTGGCCACTCACCAATCGGTGTTTTATTTATTGACTAATCAGAGCAACAGATTTGACATATAGACCATCCCACAGCAAAAAGGGATAGTTAATTCCCAGAGCTATTATCTTGCAACTTTTAAATTCATGCATATGTTTAAAATGGTTTTATAAGTTTGCAGAGAAGAATATGAATGAATGTCAGTGGGATATAATTTATTATTTTAATATGTTATCATCATGGATTTAAGACATGATACGAATTCCAGGAAGCAACATGGCAAATAATGATTGAAACAAATTTAGACAGAATTTCTCTCTGATCTCTATGGCTCTGATAAACTAATTCCAGAAACCATATTAATTTCAAGGACAATTTTAAAATGAGATAGAAATTGAGAGATGGACAAAAATAATAATTAAGGAGTTCTACAAGAAAAATAACAAAATAGATGATGTATCACTAAAGCACTTGATCAGGAATAACCAAGCAGAGTTGCACATTAACCAACGAGATACTTCCCAGGTACAAACACAAAAGGGAAATACATTGTTGGGAGAATGTATGCCATTATACAACAATCACATGGCTAAATACTAAATCCATTTCTCAAAGACATTTGGGAACTGGATTACTCCTCAGAATAGATGTTGATGACACTGGCCAATAAAGCCACCTTTTCTGAATTCTGGCCACTTGGACTTCACATCACTTCAATCAGAAAGTCACTGCAATTGGATTCCTACTCGGAATCTAATTTTATTATTCCTAACTTTACTGTGGGCTGTGTGTAAGGCAGCTCTGCAGAAGAGCTGCTTCTCCAGAACCCCTCAGGGCAACATGGAATGACTTCAGGACCAACCTATGCTGAGCATGATTATGAGCAAGACTAGTACCCACCCCCAACCCCTCAGAATCCTTGGGATCTAAAGAATAGACATTTGAAAGAAGTGATCTGAAGCAAAAAAAAAAAAAAAATATTAAGAAGGCTGCTGTGGGATGTCTTTCTGTACCCTGTGAATATGTGTTGCTCTGATTGGTTGATAATTAAAATGCTGATTGGCCAGTAGCCAGACAGGAAGTATAGGTGTGACAAACAGATAAGGAGAATTCTGGGAAGAGGAAGGCTGAGTCAGGAGTCACCGCCAGCCAGACCCAGAGGACGCAAACTGTCAAGGCAGAACTGAGAAAAGGTACCAAGCCATGTGGCTAAACATAGATAAGAATTATGGGTTAATTTAAGTGTAAGAGTTAGTCAGTAATAAGCCTGAGCTAATGGCCAAGCAGTTATAATTAATATAAGCCTCTGTGTGCTTACTTGGGGGATCCAAGTGGAAGAGATTTGTCCTGACTGCCAGCCAGCTAGGACACAGGAAAACTTCCAACTACAGAGGGCTTACATATATTGGGTCATGAGGAAAAGAAATGTTATAAAATTGTGTGTGTGTGTGTGTGTGTGTGTGTGTGTGTGTGTGTGTGTGTGTGGTGTTCATATTCAAGATGAGCCACCGACAATGCAGAAGCAGTGGTAAATGAACAGGTTGCAGACAAGATTTAGGTCCTTAAGAGACTGAGTGTCAGTATAAAATGAGATTCCAACAGACTCTTGATTTTTTTTTTTTTTTTGGTTTTTCTGAGACAGGGTTTCTCTGTGTAGCTTTGCACCTTTCCTGGATCTCACTTTGTAGACGAGGCTGGCCTCGAACTCACAGAGATCCGCCTGGCTCTGCCTCCAGAGTGCTGGGATTAAAGGCATGCACCACCACCGCCTGGCTCAGACTCTTGATTTTTATAAGAGCTTAAGGAAGATCCCAGAGCCAAGGGTCTACTGGAGCTAGCAGTGAATCATAGGCACAAGAATGGTCTGTAACTTCAATGCTTGGCATGTGGGGGAAAAAAACATGCCTTAATCACAAGTGTATAATGTAAACTCCAAAGGTGTGTGCAAGGGCAGCAGGTGCTACTGTAGCAATGAGACAAAGCCAATCGTAAGTTAGAACAATACTCAACTTTGAGACCATTCCTGTAACTTGAGCAGATCCCAGATCTGTGACTAAGAGAAACCATAGGATAGTACCTCATTGATTTATCCTTGAATGTTCTGTTCTGTCAGGAAGCTATAATATCCTCAGCCAGGGTATGCTCTTTCAGATGTCAAGCTCTCTGGAAAAAAAAAAAGTAAGTTCAGCATTGCACATTATTTCCAGAGATGTTTTGTGAGAAGGAGGCAAGGCAATAAACAGGAGGAAGAGAGAAGGGAGGAGGAGGCTGGGAGGAGGAGAAAGGGAAAGAGTAGAAGAAAGAGAAGGAGGAAAAATAGGAGGAGAAAGAGGAAGCAACAGCAGCACCTGGCACTGGTAGTATTTGAATAAGAAGTATATGAGTAATATTAGTTTCCAAATGCTTTACTACCTTCTACTGACAATGTGTGACAAGTATCCAAGCAAGACCATTGTTTATCTTGTTATTAATAGAGCAAAGGAAATTTTTGAAGAAAGATGAAATCAATTTAACTCATTTTATTTTATTAAGTTATTGCCATATAGCAGGCATTGATCATACTAAGGTTAAGAAATAGCAGTGATGGATAAGGAAAATCATAGGTCTCATATCACTTCAGTCTAGGAAAAAATATAGTCACATAATATATAGTAGAAAACAGCTGCTTATTGCTGGATTATAAATGCAGCAACAGAAAGATGTTTACAGCAACAAATTGACTGACAAGTATAAGAGCCCAGAGTTGGTCCCAGCATACTCTTCTGGAAGACTCCTGAAGAGTCAGTGATAAGTGTCATCACTGACAAGTTTTCATAATGTCTTCAACAGGCAACATTTGGTAGAGTCACAGTATTCCATGCTATGTTATTTTAGTTTTCTTTGGGAGAGGAGGACGGATGTTGGGGGAAATGTTGAAGCATTTTGTTAACATTTTCAAAGTTACCAGCATTTCCACACCATCACCTCCCTGTTTGTTTTGACCCAGGACAAGTATATAAACCTCTCATGGTACTCCTCCAGTGTCTGATCTGCACCCTTAACAGAAAGTAAGAAATTTGTAGTGTCTAATCTTCACCCTCAGCAAGAGGTAGGAAAGTCCAAGAACTAAGAAAGTCACTTTATGGATAGAGAAGGCAAAATGGAAGAGGGAGTCCTCAAATTTTTTCCTCTTTGAGCAACATATTTACTATGATTTCAAAGAATCAAAAGCTGGAATGCTAATTTTTCTAATATGTGATTAAAATTATATACAAATGATATAACTCTGTAGCATATACTCACAGAAACTCATTTTGTATTTCAGGATTGGCTGGAATTTACATGACTCCTGGGCTGGCCTCAAACTCACACAGTTGTCTTGCACCATCCTTCCAAGTGCTTGAATTGCAGGTGTGAACCTCCATGTCTGGCAGTTTGTAATAGTTCTAAAATATAACTGCAAAATCCAACTAAGGTCAAGTGCTATATTTGATACATAATACCTCTTAATAAATATTCATTGAATAAATTAATGCATGTGCTGGAGGAACAATTGCATTAGATAACAGTACAAGGAGATCAAAAGGCTTATTTTAATATTTGTAATCCATTGTAGTAAAATTAGTTTTGACCTTCTGAAGGTCATCAAGTGGTCTGTGGCTCTGGTATTTTGTCTGCAAAGATGTGACCTTCTCTAATTCAGGAAGACTGTATAGCTGGATAGAGTAATCCCATAGCACAGAGGAGGAGTGCTGATTCAGAGCCCCTGACCTGCTATTACACTATTTCATGGCTCTGTGCAAATATCTTAGTCCTCGTTTCCTCACTGGGAAATATACACAGAATTTACAGGTAGGTTAAACATTCGGATAACAAAAAGAAAAAAAAATGTTAGTAATATTCAATTGTTAAGGTCTAAGTACTTTTCACATAAAGGTGTGAATTATAGTTAGGTCTCTCAATTCATTATCATTTTCCAAGTATTCTGAGTGCATATTTTAAAATACATTTTTATTAAAAGATTTTTCATGCACTGTATTTTCATCATGTTCCTTCCATTCTCCAAATTACCCCAAAACCGTCCACACCTCTCTGGCCACCAAATTCATGTTCTTCCTCTATCTCTCAACACCCCCCCCAAAAAAAAAAACCAACAAATAACATCAACAGCAGCAAAAAAACCTAAAAAATCAAAAAAGACAAAGAAACTGAAAATAAAAATCAAGAAGACAATTTATATCAAAACAGAACAAGATTTGCACACACACACACACACACACAATGGAGTCTATTTTGTGTTGGTTAATTAATTACTCCTGGGCATGAGGCCTGCCCTAGCGTGTGGTTGATATTCTCAGTAACACTTCATTGGAGAAAGCTGATTTTCACTCTCCCAGCAGGTATCAGTTGCAAATAGCTTCTTGGTTAGGGACTCTGTGTCCACTTCCCCTTCTCACGCTAGGATTTTTTCCTGGCTTGAACTTGTGCAGACCTTGTGTTCTGTCACAGTCTCTTGAGTTCATAAATGTAGCAGTTTTGCTGTGGCTAAAATCTATTTCCTTGGAATCATGCACCATCTGTGGCTCTTACAATCTTTCCTTCTCCTCTTCTGCATAGATCCTGAACCTTGAGGGGAGGGCTTTGAAAAAGACATCCCATAAATCATAGCCATTACCTACATACCTAGTATAACTGTGCCACAGTTCACAAATACTGGATTTTTTTATTAACATGTTAAATTTTTTTCTTCTGCAAAATTTTAACTGATTCTTCTTTTCTAAGTTTGTGCAGAAGAATGGTCTGTTTCAACTCAAAAATACTTACTTTTTTTTTGGAGTCTGACTAAACTCCAGATTGAAAAAAAAATGAAAGGAAGTTAAACTACAATGATTGCATATAGACATTAAAAGGTTATTTGTAATTTCTGCAAATGGACAGCCATAAGAAAAGCATGTGCTGATCTGAAGCTGCAGCATTTGATTGGGTGATTAAACTCAGCAATTCTAATCTCATCTTGCATTCTGATGTTGATTGCTGTTCTTTGTGTTATGGCTACAGAGACCCAGAATAGCAGTTACAGGATAAAGATGCCATCAGAGATTATAAAAATGAATGTGACTTTATATAGTATCTTTCATGTGTCCCATGTTTTAAAAATGGAAAAAATGAACTCATGGACGGTATTTCAATGACAGAGATGAAAATGCACACCAGTGTATGCAGAACTGATACAGTCCAGTTGAGTGGCCATGGAAGCTTGCCTCAGTGGGACAAGTTAATCAGTCCATCATAGAGGCATTTCTTAGTGTTGAATGACCTCTATCTCTGCATAGCTTCGGACTACATTCTCAAATTCTCATATAAATGCTGAGTCTCCTTTTGTCTGACTTCATCTTTAGCTAGCAGATGAAAATATCAGAGCGATTGCCCACCCCCCCCTTTAGAATTCACAAGCTGAGAAAAGGAACAAGATGATATGTCTCATCTTAGTAATCCTTATGACGTTCTTTAGGCATAAAATTTTAATATTTTGCCATTCAGCTAACTGTGTCAATACTTGGTAATGACAAATCAAAACATACTCAATTCAACTGGAAGCTAAAGAACTGGAGAGTCCCAGGGTCACACGCTTCTTCTTTGAGCTGCCATGTAATTAAGCTCTTGTCATTTAACCTATTTTAGAACATGCCCGGAAACAAAGAAAAGTCTGGTTAGATAGTAAAATGTATTATGCTAAATAGTATGGGATAATATTGATTCACTCTTACATCTACATTTTGGGTATGTCTTTCAAACCACTACCAGTCTTCACTGAGGTCGGGGCTCCTGCTGTTTTCTCCCATAATGCTGTGCTTCCATGTGGCGTGGAAATGATTATAATATTACATCTGATTAGAGTCTGTCTTGCTACCAGACCATAACCTCCAGGCTCTGCTTTGCTATTGTGCTGTAAGTAATTAGTACAGAGCACATTCAGTTAATATTTATTGAAATGATGAATAAATTATTCCAGAGAAAAAGCAACCTTATCGTCTCAAAACCACAGGCATCATGTGACTCCCAATCCTTAAGTATATCCATTTCAGAAAGAAATTATCTCCATTTCAGATAGCAGACTTTAATCATGTTAATTGGAGCAAATTCTGTGAACAAAGGTATGTGATGCTTTAGGAGACTGGATTTTTAGTCAGCTCACTTCCCTTTAAGATCTTCATTGGCAGTTTCTGAATACCAAACTCAGAAAGGTCAAGTGCCCTAATCCAGCTGCTTCCCAAGGGGAGATATTGCTTTACTAAGAGACCATTTGCGGATCATTTAAAACACTTCTGGGCAGAAGGGGAGGAATCAGTGTAGCCAGAGGGGGCTCACCTACAAAAAGATTTCCCTGTAAGTAACGAAAATTTGAGGATAGTACTGTAGTAATAATATTTTAAAGATGTAATTATATGGTGCTTTTCTGCCTAGGGGTTCAAGACATTATTACATTTGTCGTCCCAGGAAGCTCTCCGAAATTACAAATGGCTCATCATATAAAAGCTAAAGACAAAAAGCACAATATTAACACTCAGGGGACATTTTCTTGATTCATGTGTATTATTTATCCTCCCATTAAAGCTTCATCATTCAAAAGATTCCAATGGAAAAACCACAATTATTCCTACTGTTTTTCAAATAAAAATAATAAGAATCTGTAGCTCATTTTTCTTAATGGTGAGCTTCATATATATATATATATATATATATATATATATTGGGAGGATAAATTATTCTTTGTAGGCTCCACATCTGTGAAAGAAAAAAAAAGTGATATTGACAAAAATCATCCAGGGGTTTAAGCACATTGAGAGGGAGGGGGTTGTGAACAGATTTCTTAGAAACAACTTTCAGAAACCCTTCAGGAAGACCTATGGGAGCAGTATAGAAGGGTCCCTATTTTACCACTCCTTTGTGGTATTGTTACCATGAGAGATGAAAGAATTGCTTGGGGTGCTGCTGTAGTTTGCAAAGGAAACAAATTAAAAGAGGATTTTTTCCTTGCTGTGAGTCTTTACCTAGGAGGGGTTCCCTAACCCCTTGACCTTATTATTTCAGTCCTGAACCCTAATGCTTTTTCCCCCACACTCATTTTCTCCCATTGCATGCGAGGTAATACTTCTCCAGAGTTATTTTATACATGTACTTTGTTCTATTGTCTGATTCTTTTACTTCTGTAGCCTCTGAATGCTTCACTTGAAACCGTGAAATTGGAAGGAGACTGAGGATGGCACCAGCAAGAACACAACCTCATGATATCCACTTGAATATATAATATCTACTGCACTCACTATGGCAAAAACCCTTTGTCAGGACATTAAAAATAACCACATTGTCACCTTCTTCACTGTAAAGCTTGCGCCCATTTGTAGTTATTCTGTTCACCTAGACTGTCAATGAATAAAACAACTTGATTTTATGCAAATGAAGAGACAAAAATGTGGTCTAAGCTGAGGAGTAGGCAAAGTTCATCTTTGTTTCCACTGTTTTTCCCCCCTGCTGTTTGTTTAGGGTCTTTTCTTTTCATTGGAAGCATCATCAAATGCACTTAATCATATCCATCCTGTGATGTAGCACTTTCTTCACCATCAGCACAGAGAAATAAAAAACAATCTATCATCTCCGTTCTAAATGGTAATCAAATGCACTTGAAACAATAACATTCAACTGTGTAATAAAAGACAGAAAGATAAAAATGGAGGAAAACAAATGTGAACTTTAAGACTGATAGAAAGAGTAATCTTCTATAGAAAAGCCACTGTTATAAAATTGACATCCATGATCACAGTAAATACTTGAGATAATCATGGATGGTAGCTATGACATTCTGTATATTACAGATAAAACAAACCCACCTAAAATTCAGTGAAGGTAATTCCCAAGGGTAGCATTCTAGTGCAATGTTTCTCAACCTGTGGATCACAGTCCCCCTGGGGGTCGCATATCAGATATCTTGCAATTCAGATATTTACATTATGATTCATAACAGTAGACAATTAGAGTTTTGAAATAGCAACAAAAATAATTTCACAGATGTGGGTCACCTTAACACAAGGATCTATATTTTTTTCCTTTTTTATTTAATTTTTTTTTCATTTTACATACCAACCTCAGTTCTCCTTTCCTCCCTTTCTCCTGTCCCCCCCACCTTCCCCCATCCCAATCCCCATTCACTCCTAAAAGGGGGTAAGGCCTCCCTTGGGTAGTCAACAAAGTTTGGCATACCAAGTTGAGGCAGGGCCTAGACCCTCCCCTCTGTATCAAGGCTGAACAAGGTATCACACCATAGGGAATGGGATCCAAAAAGCCAGTTCATGCACCTGGGACAAGTCCTGGTCTCACTGCTAGGGGCTCCACAAACAGATCTAGCCACATAACTGTCACCCACATTCAGAGGGCCTAGTTCAGTCCCATGCAGGCTCCCCAGCTGTCAGTCCAGAGTCCGTGAGCTCCCACCAGCTCAGGCCAGCTGTCTCTGTGGTTTTCCCCATCATGATCTTGACCAGCCACCCCCCACCCCCTTTGCTCATATGATCTCTCCTCCCTCTCTTCCACTGATGTCCAGGAACTCAGCCCAGTGTTTGACTGTGGATCACTGCATCTACTTCCATCAGTTACCGAATGTAGTTTCTATGATGGCAATTAGAGCAGTCACTAATCTGATTACAGGGGAAGGCCAGTTCAGGCACCCTCTCCACTGTTGTTGGAGTCTTAGCTAGGATCATCCTTGTGGATTCCTGGGAATGTTCCTAGGACCAGGTTTCTCTATCAAGATATATCTCTTTCATGCTCTGCTTCTCCTTCCCTCTCCCAACTCGGCCATCTCTCTCCCTCATGTTCCCCTTCCCCATCCCCTCCCTTCTACCCACAAGGATCTATATGAAAGGGTTGAAGCATTAGGAAGGTTGCGAATCACTGTGCTAGAGGATAGTACTACATGGTAGAATGTGATGAAAACTTGGCAGCGATTCTCTAAGTTTTCACTTTTAGTCAGTGGTTCAAGCTAAATGCATGAAGGGAAACAAAAATTCCTTGCTGTTTATTTAGCATTCCATTTTCAGTTACTATCTCTTCTAAAGGGCAAATGCTGTCTTCTAAGTAGGACACAACAGAGGCAACCAGGATCACATAGCCATTGTAGTTGTGTGTGCTGGGTCTGTACAAGACTGAACCTTCAGTACACAGGCATGGGTAGGGAATAGGTTGGGGGGGGTTACTCCTCTCTGTTGAGCAATTGGCTACTGGTAGATTCTGTGAGAGTGGCAGTCATTGCCTTCAATTGTGTATTCTCTGGTGAGTCCAACAGGTGCCAATGGATAATCTAAACCACTGGTCACATGGATGGGAATGGATAAATTCCATGGGTCACAAAACAAAACAAAAAAAGGCTTGAATTGGGGGAGGGGGCCACTAGGGGGAATGGGTTTGGTTGGGATGAGAGGGAGGCAAGAGAAGAAGTAAGTGAAAGTCATATATATATATATATATATATATATATATATATATAAAATGAAACTGTTAAAGCCCTGCACCCTGCCTAGTCAGCACACTAGATCTGGCCATGTTATAGGAGATGAAAATGAGCCAGTGCTGAGGGCATGAGAGGAGGACAGCTGATTCCACCCCATCCCCCACGTATTCCCCCTACAGCAATCAGGACAGAGGGCCCTAAACTTGCCTGGGCAAATCAATAGAGCTGGCCCTGGTGATATGAGTGTGGGGGACTTGGATCTGAGGGCCTGAGAGCAGGAGAACTGGTCCCACTCCTTGCTGTAGGCTGTATTGGGTGAGTGCTGGAGAGCTGGCCTGGGTAGTGACCAAGAGGGAAAGCAAGCAGACTGATCAATCCAGCTACCACCCAGGCCCAGAACCAGGGCTATGAGGTGGCCCACCCCAGCATCTATTGAATCTATGAACTGTTGGAGCATGGGAAGGGGGCAAACCTACAGAACCAAAACAGCAGGATCTCCATGACACAGGACAACAACAGGACATCCAAGAGGAGCCCCAGTGAGAGCTCATAATAGGTGGTATAGCAGAAACCAGAGGCCTTGAGCCAGACAAAAACTCCTGGCAATGAACACTTGCAAGTAAAGATGAATGGACTATAGGGTAAACTGTGTGACTCAACAGGCCACACTATAGCTTCCAAGACAAGATTCCTTCTCCTCTTCTTTTTTCATTTCCTTTTGTTTCGTTTGGTTTGGTTTGGTTTGATTGGTTTTTGGTTTTTCTTTTAAATTTGGTTTTGATTGGTAAGGGGATTGCATGGGCAGAAGGCAGATGCAAGGGGACAGGGAGATAAGAGGGATCAGAATGCATGATGTGAAAGAAAGAAAGAAAGAAAGAAAGAAAGAAAGAAAGAAAGAAAGAAAGAA
>CABHPQ010170937.1:46666-57793 GCA_902168405.1 Peromyscus aztecus
GAAAGAAAGAAAGAAAGAAAGAAAGAAAGAAAGAAAGAAAGAAAGAACAAAAAAAGACAGAAGGGAGAGAGGGAAGGAGGGAGGGAGGGAAGAAAAAAGGAAGGAAGGAAATAAAGAAGGAAGGAAGGGAGGGAGGAAGGAAGGAAGAAAAAAGAAAGAGACCATCAAAGAACAAGCTTAATAAAAACACGATATTATGATTGTAAAGGTCTGACCTATGCTGGTGTAAGACGAATGAAGCTCCAGATAAGAATGGAGACTAGGGAAGCAGTGGGCTTTCTGCAATGGCTTCTCTCCTGGGTCTAGACAGCTTAATTCTTAGGATTGTAACTGAACTGCAGCCAACACTATTGAGTCAACATCACTATTACCCATGACAATGAAAAATTTAGGAAAATGAAATGGGTTAAAAAAAATGATGGAGAAGTATAAAAACATCTTGGGATTTCAAGAAGGGAGTGAACACTTTTTCATAGCCTGGATCTCAATTTGCTGGCATCTGATCTTCGTTCAGATTCTAGCACTAATGACAGAATGGTTTGTGGACAGCAAGAAGGAGTCCCTAATTACCAAGATGCGGCAGGGGTCAAACTCAGTTCAAATTCATCTCTCTTCAATTTTAAAGCCAACATTAAAGTGGTTATACATGGAAAAAAATATGCGGGAGATGGTATATTGGAAGCTTGGCAGGATACTTGATGTAATATGCAGTGTTTTGCTGTCAAAACAGAATGATAGTGGCTGTTAAAGAAAAAAAACATATTAAATAAGTACCTGGGTGAAATAGTGATTGTATGTCAGTTGAAAAAATGTCACCCGGTAGTTCTCCTGGCTCTTGTTAGGCAGAGGCATTATAAAAATAATCTGAGTTTTTAGTTAGAAGGCTGAAGACATATCTATCAAATTTATCAGAGAAATGATATTAATATGGTTAGGAAATAAGTCAAAGAATAGTCTTATAGATTATATTGATTAGAGAAATCCAATAGAATTGGGATACCAAAAATAAATGTGGATCTATAAATTGAATGCTAGAATTGTGGGGTTGTTGAACTGTGGCTAAGTTGTAGAATACAGTAGGATCTGGAAAACACAAGGAAACTTTATCTATACCCACTCAGTTCATCTTAAATGAAGAATAAAGAAAGGTTATGAAGTGTCTAAATAATTCCAAAATACATTAACGAAAGGCAGATATCTACAGTACTGTGCATGAGGGTCCCAGTGTTTCCTGTGCTACTCCAGTATTGGACATAAATGTTGAGTTGGTTTAGAGCAATACACATTAAACAAGACTTGAATTAACCAAAAAAATCTTAAGAAGAGAGAAAGAATATTGTTAAGAAACAAATATTGTTAAGGAAATTACAAAAACAAGTTGCTTAGCTGGGAGAGAAGATATGCAAACTGTCTTCTCATGAGTTGATGAGGTGTCGAATAGGAGAGGAATCAGTGAAGAATTGGGAAGTTGTGTGGATAAAGTATGGAGCTAAAAAGAATGAGAAAACGGTTGCTGATACTTATGGAGCACTTGTCTACCTGACGATTTTCTCTGCTCTGTGCTTGTACCAAAAGGAAGTAAAAAGCCTGGAGTCTATCAGGAGGAATACTTTGGTCTAATGTAGGAGGCAGCTAGATGGTGTTTTGAACAGGCAGCATTTAAAGCCAGAGATAGAATGGGATTGTTTAAGTGTTTTTCAATGGTAGCATTATTAGATTTTTGAAAGAATAATCTTTGTTTCAAGAGAATGTCCTATAGTTCATACTTTGGTATCACCAGGTTCTAGAGTTTTAAATACCAGTAGTGTTCTCCAGCTTAGGCTAGCAGCCAACAATATGAATACTCATTTGCAAACATGCCTCCCAGGAGCACTTGCAATACTTCTACATTTCGGACTTTTCAAATTGTTTCTGCTTCCAAGCCTGGTTGCAAGCAGACTACCCGTTGGGATACCAAGTGCTTACGTTGTTATATGGACTTCATAATATGCTTGAGTCTTTGTGCCTTTAGCTATACCCTTCCATCCGCCCTTCCATACCCCAGATACTTGTAGAGTACTTGATTTGTGAAATCACTGTCCTTGATGATGGAAACACCACAGTGAATCAAACGGAAAAGAAAAGCTTCCAAGTAGAATATGTAGTCCAGTCACCTCTATGACAATATTTATCCCAATGTATACACACTACCAGTGCTGAAAAGCTAACGTTGAAAAGCATTAAAATATTAAAACGACTATGTGAGAAGAGATTGAGCCTGTACAGGTAGTTGGTTTGATAGACAGCAGGAGACTGAGGGTCTCATAGTTGACAGGGGTAGATGTGCCTAATTCTGAAGGAAGGAAGAGGCCAGGGACCATGGGAACTGGTGTATGCAGATTGTGTACTAACTGTTCAGTCTTTGGGAGCCTCAGGTTCCCTTGTCTTTAGCAAAGAACTAGTTTACCTCTAGTGCGTGTAGGGACATAACTATTTTCAAATGCATCTTGAGCATATTAACCACATGTAAGAGTCCAGACAATACGTGTAGTCCCTAAAGATAAAAAGAAATCCTCAATTTCTTGAACTGTGTGAATTTTATTTCTTCGTTTCCTCAAGACTGTGAGGATAACCTGTCCCATGATTAATACTAGACCTAATGTTTACCAGGAGAAATGGCACTAAGCCAGATTTTATTTTATCTAAATACAATGGCTATATATTTGAGTATCTGGAAGATATTGATTATCATTTCATTCCATTTATTATTCTTTAAAAATTTTTATTAGGCTTTTGAGATTACACTTTTCATAGAATGTGTTCTGATCACATTAACACAGATCCAAGCCTTCTTCTCCACTCACCTAGCTCTGTGTCCCTTTATATCCCCACCAAGGACAATTATTCTGGATGTATGACCTTGCACTGAGCCTGGTTGACTTACTGGGGGATACACTTGTAGCATGAATCTTAGAAGTTCTTATTAATAAAATCAAACCTCAGCCAGTTATTGGAGTGAACACTGGATGGTCAGAGAGACAGAATAAGCCACAGCTATCTCACCTCGCCGGATCCTCAGCTGGTCTTGTTTCCTCAGACTGGAGGCCTCTGAGTCCTAATCCAGAATGGGTCTCAGCTGAACTGCTGGTAGAAGCCTGACTGCTTAACCAGCCCAATGCTTCTCCAGGGCAAATGCCTCTCCAGGGCAAATGCCTCTAGTTTCTGGTTCTCATGCCTTATATACCTTTCTCCTTTCTACCACCACTCCCTGGGATTAAAGGCTGGTTTACTGGGATTAAAGGAGTGTGTCACCACGCCTGGCCGTTTCCAATGTGGCCTTGAACTCACAGAGATCCAGAGGGATTTCTGTCTCTGGAATGCTAGGATTAAAGGCGTATGCTACCACTGCCTAACCTCATGTTTAATATTGTGGCTGTCCTGTTCTCTGACCCCAGATAAGTTTATTAGCATACACAATATTTTGGGGAACACAATACCACCACATACACTCTTGAGAAAACTGACCCGCTCTCTTAGTAGCTCACAATTGCCAATAGCTCCACAGCTAAAGATAGGATTTTATGCCCAGACCTCCTCTCCATGTCTTTAAAAAATTTCCAGCTGCCTCTGGCTCCACAGTGCTGTGATTACAAACATGTACTACCGCTCCTGCTTCGGCTATCACTGTAAACTGTAAATTTTGCTTGTCTTTCTTCTTACCAAATGAATTTCAATCAGAAGAGATCCATGGAGAAGAAACTGTCTTTTCTTTTCCTTTGAATTTTTTATGATGCTTTAAACTGGGCATGGAAGCTCATTTGTCTTAACTAATTTGTATACCTCAGATGAGGGAATGAGGAAGTGAATTATTTGTAAAATGTCTCTATTTCCTCAAAGGCTATATATATATCCTTGTGCATATGGTGGGTGTAGGATTAACTCAACTGCTTTGTTAACTTACTACATTTTAAGTATTGCAAATAAAGATATGCATATCTGTGTGTTCAAGGAGAGGAAAAAGCATCAATGTATTAAAGACAGAAAACAACCATGACAGAAAGTCTTAATTAAATGATCATTGTTAAACACTAAGTTTAGTTCTACCCAGCATTGGTAAGAATATAAAGATTACAAAGATGATAGAAGATTCTTTTGGTTGTTAATCTTGTTGGTATTATGTCTGTTGGGAACAGATGAGAATGAAAGCAAGAGAGTCATTTCATAAAAGTACATTTAACAGCAGCAGCTCAACACTTGTACAAGTTTTATGGTGTCTTTCCTGAATTACTTCAACCTCGTCATTCTACACAGGATTTTCAGCAGTCATATTTACATGTTATTTTAATGCATTATCTTTATATTGTAAAGTTTGTAGTTATTCTCTTCCTTATTTAAAATTCTTGAATTAGAACTTAAAAAAAAATTCACTTACACTGAATTTCCAATCTGATCAACCACATCTTTATTACATTTCAACTTGATCTCTGGACCACAGAGGGTACTTCTTGAGGTTATTTGTTGTTATTATTAAGTATTCTATAAATAGCTTACATTAATTATTTTTTCTCTAAAATAACATATTTCCTCTTTCTTCTTATGTTCATCTTGGAATTTTAAAGAACAGAATCTCCTGGAGGAATTTTTTTTTATTTAAGTCTTTTATCTTCCATTGAAATCTGAGTTCAAAGCTACCTTTCCATGCTAGCTTCCCTAATACACAGCTCATTTAACTCCACAACTGTTTATCTTGTATGTTCTTTACCTCATTAAATTTGGTGTTGTGTGTTGGGTAAACGTGACAGTTCTAAATATTCAAGTCATATTGCATTTCTTTTGAGCCTTATTTCCTAATCTTCTCCCACCTGAAGACATGCAACAAAAGTTAACTGCCTAGTTCAAATTTATACCAAGCATTATCTCACACTAGAAAAATAAACTTATCATTTATATTCTATGAAATTATTCAATAAGGATAGTAAGATCACTTCATGAGGAACCTAATTCTTTTTTTTTTTTACTTTGTAAATCTATGGAGAAATAATTACAAGTGAGTGAACAAAATATATCGACACTAAGACAAAATTAGATCTAGACAAGACCCACATCCCACCAAGCAACGTGTTACCTTAACATGAGGCTGGAAAAGAAATATTAATGAATTAACTGTATTGATAACCCTCAAACTGGCATAAAATTTTCAAGTTCTCAATATTCCTTTCGTATTACCTAGAGAGATTATCCTTTCAATACCAGACAGTTATTAAGTGCTAATTCTTACTCCACTATATTTTACTACTCTGACGATCTGAAGAATCTCAAGTTTCTCATTTTATGGCAATGGAAAGTAATAAGTAAGAGTTTGGGGCCTGGAATTTAATTTTGGAAGTTCTTATTAAGTGTTGAAGCTAACTCCGTGTTAAATGTAATTGGAATATAGGAAAATTACAGTGCATGGCACCACGTTTATAAGCTCTCAGAGGAATAAGATGTCCATAAAGTAATTATACATAAAACTGAGAGGTCATATGGAAAAATCTGATACAAGGCATATTTTACAAAATCTAAGCACCATGATACAAAGCAGTCACAAAGGGACTTCATCATGCTCATAATTAGAAGTGAGGACTGTAACAGCCAAGACTCTGGGTTTAGATAGATTTGGAAGGTCAGCGGGGGAAAAGAATGAGTGCTACAGGATAGGAAATATAAGAAGTTCTAAAGGCCTGAATGACATTGAAAGAACTGAAAAAGGGTTACAGTCTGGTCCGGCAACAGGTGTCCTGCTGGGAAGGTTTATCTGTGTCATCAAGATGCAAGCTAGATATATTGCCGTGGTGCCTAGGCCACAGAGCCTGGAGTAATGTGATTCAACTAGGAAGAAAATTCCTCTGCTCCCTATCTCTCCAAATAGATTTTACATGGTGTTTACAAAAGCTGTTGTCAAAGTTTTATCAAATGATTTATGTAGCAGAAGGAGACCCATAAACAGATTTATGGTTCTGGGCATTTTTATTCTCATAGACTTAAAGGGAGAAGATGACTTCAGATGGAGAGGATAAGAGAAGGAAATTAACTACTTTTTGACAATATTAATGTATGTACACACCATTTTTAAGATAGAGCTTTTAAACAATAATAAAGTAGGTATAAAAAGACTTCTATTCATTACTGAAAGACTCCATATTACATAATAACAATGTTCTCTGTGTGTTTACATATGTGCGTTTGTGCATGCTTACATGTTTGCCTTTATGGGCATGTTCATATGTGTACACTTGTGTGTGTGTGTGTGTGTGTGTGTGTGTGTGTGTGTGTGTGCAGATAGAAATGGGGAATAAAGAAGAATTTTAGAAACTGAGTTATGCATTAAGGAAGAGCCTATGAAAAGTTTTTTCTCTTTTTCTGTGTTGGGGCTGACTCATTATGTGGAAAACATCTTTTCTCAATGGGATCATGGCAGCAGAATAAAATTTGTCAAGTTGGATTATTTGCTTTACAAATACTGATAAGTTGTGCAGATTGTAGTTCCTTTGTTTGGAAGTTAATATGAATGTTGACATTCTGCAGGTGGACTTTTCTTTCCCTCCAGCTAGTTTACAAATAACCACATAGAAATTTATTATTAATAATTAATGCATGGCAGATAGCTCAGCTTATTACTAACTAGTACTCACAACTTAAATTAATCCATTTCTATTAATCTAAGTATTATCTTGTGACTCGTGGGTTTATCTGTCCTCCAGCATGTCTTGGTCTCTCTGTTTCTCCTGGTGACTCCTCTGACTCTGCCTTTCTTCATCCTAGCATCCTTAGTTTGGTTGTATTGCCTATACTTCCTGCCTGCCTACTGGCCAATCAGCTTTCTATTAAAACAATGCAAGTGACAAATCTTCACAGTGTACAAAAGGATTATTCCACAACACTTCCCCATTTTTGTCTATTTAAAAATGAAGATTTTAACCTTAATGTAGTAAAACTATATATAACAAAAACAGTTATCAAGTAGGAATTACAGTTACAATATCTAGTCCATTTGTATTTGTCAAAATTAGAGAAAATACTCTATTATATAATTTTGTCTTGGTGAGTCCAAAGTTTCATATCTAATTTGCCTTTTTATTATAATTAAGGAAAACTATAATTATAACTATATAGTCTTCAAGTCCATCAAAAACCCCAGGAGAATATACTATTACCTGAGTAAGCAGGAAGTATATAGCAAGTGACTTTCAAAAATTGAGATAAATGATAAAACAGCTGTCTGTCTGTACAATCACCCAAGTTTCTCCTGTAACATTGGGGCCTCCACCCCTGGCCTTCAGGATTATAATATCTGATAGATTTTGTGAAGGACTGTCCTACCTTATATTGGCAAAGTTTAGCAATTGCTGTTTTTTTTTTTTTTTTTTTTTTTGCATCCTGCTGGTCCAGTTTGGACAGTAACTGTCAGCAACTGAGACAACAGCAGTTTCTTCGCCAATATGGCTAGCTTTTGCCATAAAGAAAATAAACTCTATATGGAGTTTATTTGATGCCCATCATCTTCTCTGAATTATATTCATTCTGCCAGGAGCAGATGTGTCTCACTATCTTAAAAAGCCTTAGGTTATTAAACATATTATATGCCATATTCTGTAGATCTTTGAAGTGTTTGAAGACCATCTATCTGGCTAAATACATCTGTTTATGGCCTTAAAAACGTACCTAACATGACTATAAGTTTGACTATTATAGATGACTATTAATCTGTATTTCTTAATTATATATTATTTTTTTAAATGAGCTGCATAAACATAATTCCCTAAACAAGAGTAGAAACATACATACAGTATAACAAAATTAATTTTAAATGTGTATCCATATACCAAAATCCATACCAATGTAAAATATTTTGAGATTAATTGTCTTTTTTGGATTAAAGTAGATTCCATAACCTACCTTTATATCCTGTTATTTATATATCATATGCCACCTTTTTCCTTTAGAAAGAGTTCTTTGAATTTAACTCTTTTGTTTAGTTTTTTAAAAATATGTTACCAATAACAACTTGTAACCAACCCCAACTTTAAATGATAATAAACATCCATAATCCATTTTTAGGAATGTGGGCGTTCTTCTTCAGACTACTTCCTGTTGTTTGTTAATGCTGTTATCTTTGGAGGAACATTGATAAAATCAGGATAATTGTTGGGTCTTGGCTGGAATAGTTTGTGAGGTTGGACCATCTCAGTCAGCAGTCTTGAAACTATTCTAAATGCTAGATCACCTGAACTATCCATTTTCATTGATATCTGGTCCTCTCATTCTGAAAATACATAAACCTTTAAAGGTAACATACATATTTGCATAAAATACAGACTGTGCATTTTACATGAATCAGCCAAAGATGATTTTTGTTATGTGTTTGAGCATGTGAAATGTACATCCTGTGTCTTGTAGTTCTTTCAGGTTTATTTCTTTATGCCCCCAGTCAGAATTTCAGGGGGTCTTCTTCAATCAAACCTGATTTGCTTTAACTCAGAATGAATCCATAGCCTCTCATTTCCTGTGGAAATCAAAGCATAGCCTCTCCCCACAATGCAATAAACCTTTTGACATAAATTTTGAGGTCAAAACACTTTCAAAATATATAAGTTGTTTTAATTTAGCAGTCCTCACAATCCAGTGTGTCCTAGCAGCCAAAAAATTCAAAGACAACACAATAACATACAGGATCTAGACTCTCTGTGTATTTTTCCTCTTTTCATGGCTTTTTTTCATATTACTTTGCTCCCTTTTTAAAGACTTTATTTTATTATTTTAAAACTACATATTTATTTTTTATGACTATCTATACCTTCTCTTCTCTCTCACAGAACTATGTACATTTTCAAACACATTGTGACCCCGTTTAGAGGCTCTTTTCATCCAAATCTGTCCTTACTGCACATTTGCAACATTTTTTGTCTACATGAGCAAAACCGCAAGCCTGCCATGCAATGTGCTGGCAGAGCTTTCACTGGCCGCCTAAGCCCTCAGGCAGCAGCTGAGTGACACCTCTCTGTATAGACACCCATGTAAGAGACTGCTGGAACCTGCCTTGAGGCTTAGCTCATTGCACATTGCTAACTGCTAGAAGATGTGTCTTTGTACTGTGTCTGGCATGAGAGAAACGAGGCTATAAAGCTGAGTTTGGCTCCAATTTTGTGTGTTTTAAGGCTTTTTCAGGTCTTTATGTGGATCTACACCAGATGGTGGGCACCATTTGTAGGGAGACATTTCTTTTCTGCCAGCCAGTTCCGAAATAACCACATAGAAACTTATTATTAATTATAAATGTTTGCCAATAGCTCAGGCTTATTACTAACTAGCTCTTAGAACTTAAATTAACCTATTGCTATTAATTTAAGTATTGTCATATGGCTCATGGCTTTACCTGTCCTCCAGCATGTCTTGTTTCCTCTGTTTCTCCTGGTGACTCCTCCGACTCTGCCCTTCTTCATCCCAGCATACTTAGTTTGATTGTACCACCTATATGTCCTACCTGCCTACCAGACAATTAGCTTTTTATTAAGCCAATCCAAGTGACATATCTTCACAGTGTACCAAAGGAATATTCCACAGAAACATTCTAACACTGTTTCTTAGGTATATTTCCCTCATAGTATGCAGAGAAAGCTTATCTTTTCAATTTTCTTTCACCTTTAATTTTTATTTTCTGTGTGGGTGTTTTGCCTGTGCACATGTCTGTGCAAAAAAAATGCATGCAGTGTTCATGGAGGCCAGAAAAAGACATCAAATCTCCTGGGACTGGAGTTACAGATGGTTTTGAGCCATGATGTGGGTACTGGAATTAAACTCAGGTCCTCTGGAATAATGTCAAGTGCTCTTAACTGAGGAACCATCCCTTCCACTTCAGAAAGGCCATACTTAATGAACAAATATAAAACTGTTCTCTTAGGCATTGTAAGTCTGTCATTTGTTTTAACATATTGAAACATTTGATAGCATCAAACAGTAGAAAAGAATATAAGGAAGCAAATGTGATAAGCAGAGTTAAAAATAACACATGCAGAATGTTAAGCTTAGTAGGTTTTATATACACAAAGTAGCTGAAGTGATGCAAACGAAACAAAAGTGAGAACTCAAATCATTACAGCACTCCTGATCCAAAGGAACGCTATTGGCCATGGCTTCCAACTGTACTACAGGGCCTCAGTAACTAAAACAGTGATAGTGGGGTGTGGGGGGGGCACAGACAAATCAAATAGTGAGTCAGAATAGAAAACCCAGTACAGACTGGTTCTCAGCAAATGTGTCAAAAATATTCATCAGAACAAAGCCAGCCTCTTTAATTAGTGTTCTTATCAAAACCAGACGAATGAACCCAGATCCCTATTTTTCACCTTGAAAAAAATCAGTTCAGAATAAAGTCAAGAGCTTAGTGTAGGACTTGAGTTTTAGAAACAACTAGAGGAAAACATAGAAGAAATCTTTCAAGACACAGGCAGAGACAAGAGCTCTTTCGATAAGATTCTAGTAGCACAAGAACGAAAAGGAAGGGCCGACAAGTGGGGCTGCGTCAGACTTTTAAAAGCTTCTGTACAGAAAAAGAAACAGTAGAAACACAGACAATATAACAGGAGAAAACCTTTGCCTGCTACTGCTACTCACTGCACATGGAGTTACTATCCACAGTAGAGAATGAGATCAAAATTAAACATCAAAAGAACAAAACTTCCAATCAGCCATTGGGTAAATGAAGGAAAGACATTTTTCACATATTAAGTACAATAGTCCACTAAATTTATAAGAAAACATTCAGCATCTTTAATCATCAGGGAAATACAAAGCAAAATTATGTTGAAATCTGTCTGAGCTTTCTGTGGTGAGCTGCAATTCCACCACAGCAGAAACTAAGGCAGGTGG
This sequence comes from Peromyscus aztecus, assembly GCA_902168405.1. Taxonomy (NCBI): domain Eukaryota; kingdom Metazoa; phylum Chordata; class Mammalia; order Rodentia; family Cricetidae; genus Peromyscus; species Peromyscus aztecus. The sequence continues at coordinate 57,554 of CABHPQ010170937.1, forward strand.
ATCACAAGTTCAAAGCCAGTCTGAGCAACTTATTGAGACTTTGTCTCCAAAAAAAATGTACAAAAAGGGCTGTGGAGATAATTCAGTTGTAGAATGCTGGTCAATTATAAATAAAACTTTGTCTTCCAGTTTCAGAACTTCACACACATACACACCATACCACATACATACTACACACACACCATAAACACCACACATACCACACACACTACATCAAACACCACACACACACACACACAC
>CABHPQ010170938.1:0-26594 GCA_902168405.1 Peromyscus aztecus
TACAAGGATGACTTTACTGCTGTCTAATAAAATGAACTAAGAGTGAAAAGTTCAAATATTAGACTTTCCTGTGGAGCTGGCTTGAGGAAGGCTCAAGAGCCAACATCAGCGGAGTGACAGAAGGGTGTTCATGTTTCTGTCTCGTCTGTGGTGGACTGCTCTGATGGCCACTTGAGGGCAAATAAAATCCCTAAACCAAAAGTTAACCTGCCCCTCAAAAGCCCAGTGGCCTAAGGTTACAGAACTTTGCTTCAAGTTTCCACCAACTCCCCTCACTTCCCACCAACCCCTCTCCCAAAATTGCCTCCTTAAAGCTAAACAAACCAAAAAAGGCAAAAAACGGCGGCTTCTCAACAAAAGACGTTTTGTTTGCTACCCGACTGTTGTGTAGACTCAAAGAAAGTAGCAGTCATGGGAGGAGGAAAACTTACATTAAATTAACATTCCCCCAAACAACTTAAAATCAATGGATGTGTTTTCCTTCAGAGAAATCCATAATTACCTTGGCTTCAGCACAGCAGAAAATAACAGAGTATCGCAGACAGTTTTTGAGTTGACTATGGTTCAGATCAAGGGCCACATATGCTGCAAATCTCTGTAATGGCAAATAACTATAGGGAACCTCGCAAGCCGTGCCGCGATTGAAGCGGTGTGCACCAAAACTTCCAAACAGACTGGAACAAGTGTTCACTTCTCACAGTGCCCTGAAATGACCAGTACACAGCACGAAAGTAGCAGCTTCGTGATTTAAGCCTGTGTCCTGAGACCAGGGTTGCCAGATAAAATACAAGGCATCCAGTAAAACCTGAGCTTCAGAAGAGCGATTCTGTTTTCAAAGTAAGTATGCTCCAAACACAGCATAGGACATACTTATACTAAAAAATTATTTGTTGTTCATCTGAATTTCAAATTGAACTGTGTGTTCTATATTTTGCATTTTTGTTTGCTAAGGCTAACTCCTCCACCTTGGAATAGCTTTTCAATCTTCAGTTTTAAAAAGTAGTGTTATGAAACACTAAACTACCTAACAACACACACACACACACACACACACACACACACACACACACACACACGGACACACACACACACACACACACACACACACGGACACAGACATGGACATGGATGCACACATACATCTAATTTTGCTAAGCCCCAGTTTCTCTGTCTGTAAGATGAAAAGTAAAAGCTGACCCTCAGCCAACTATTGTTAAGATGAGGTTAAATGACAGATGCTTTCCACTCATCAGACTGCATGCTCCCCAGACATCAGGACTCACTGTCTACTGGCCGCACAGCAGAAGCAGCACCAGCCACGGTTCTGGAGTCGTGGAAAGGAGCTTACATATTTACTGAACATTTCTTCTATAAATAGGAGTAGAGGTAGAAGTTATAGACTTCACTAGGATATTTCATAATTTTAGAAATTTAATATTTTAAATGAGAGAATTGCCCTTTGTGAGTTGATGGGGTTTTGGGTTTCTGAAAGAACAGAGGTATAATTTTGGAAAACAAATACACTTTATTATAGGAAAATTGCCACCAGGTTCTTAAGTTATCCTACTGTAAAATAAATACCCATCCACTCTCTAGAAAGTATTTTGAGGTCATTAGAAACCTGAATGTGGATGCCCCAAATTGAGTTGTTTTCTGTTCTCTCTTGAGACTTTAATGTACTGCCCCCCTGGATTTTGCCAATGAAAAAAATTAGTGTAATAATTACATCAGTCATGAATTCAGTCAAGCTGTGGCTATCTTGTACAATGTTGTATAAAAGCTAATACTTAGAGCTTGAGAAATATGCTATTAACCACTGTGGTTACCCTGTGGGGTCCTACAGGTCAGAGTGCCATGTGCCCTGAGTGCTGTAGGGCTATGATTTCTCTGGGAAGCAATGGCTATTCTTACCTTTGACTTTACTTGACAGGAAAGGAGAAGTTTTTAAGGTGTGGAATATTCCATTCTACAATTAAAACAAATTTTATCATATTTATTTATTGATGTGTACTTATGTCACGGCACATGTGTAGAGGTCAAGTTGGTTTTCTCCTTTTACCATGTAGGTCCCTGGGATCAAACTCAGGTCACCAAGCTTGGAAGCAAGTTCCTTTACCCACTGAGCCATCTTCCCAGCCCCCCATTCTGTAATTTTAAGAGGCACAAAAGTAGACTTGGAGACATGTAAATATCCACCGCAACAAAAACAACAACCAGAATAATAATAAAAAAAACAACAAAACAACCCCACTGTGGAATTTTGTGGAAGTTATTCTGGCCATGGGGAAACTTCCTGGAAGCCCCTGAAGGACACCTAAGCTGTGTTTAGTTCCTATAGAGCCCAACATATCCACTGCTATTAACTATGTTAGAAATAAAACTTGTGTTATTAATAAAAGATAAACACTGATTCACGGATAGGATGCCAAGACTAAATTACTCTTTGGAAGATCTTTATTGGGAGAGTTACAGGCTCACAGCTAGAGGCAGCCATGATGAGGCCCCCAAGTAGGAGAGCTTTAAGAAAAATAGGTACCATGTACAGTATGATGGAGGTCCTGAAGGGAGAGAGTCTAATTCTGTAAGAAACGAGGAGGGATTCTGGGAGGGGAGGGAGTGGATGCTCTTGTGACCTAGCCTATGTGCTAGTCAGGAAGTCAGGAAGGCACTGAAAAAGGTCTAACCACAACTCATGGCCATCTTTCCAGGCAGTCGGAACCTTAGGGAGTGAAGGTCAGGTCTTACTGCTTCCAGATGGAAGAAGACAACTCAGCTCTGTGAGAGCTGCATGACACAGCATGCTTTCTTATGAACTCTGTCTGGGGTGGGGGGCACTGCAGTGGGGGGAGAAAGCAGCTAGAGGGTCCATCTGTGGTCTGACACAGTGTACTTCTCTTGTCTCTTTCACATTTGATAGCTTTGTGAAATACTGAAGTTAGGGATCTAGCCACATTTGGAGAATTAACCAAGGAATCTATGGTCCTCCTCATAAAAGACTTGAGTAGAGGATTAAGAGACTTGATGAGATGATGTGACCTGCCACAGGTTTTCAGTTAACATTTGGAACCCATATTGGTTGTAAATACTGAGAAGAGACAGCCAGGTTTGATCTGCAGCATGTCTGAGAATTCTCGAGTGGTCCCCTAGAAACCACTTCATTTGAGAAGTGGAGGATGAGAGTGGACTTCCTGAAACCCTGAATATGTTTTTGAAAGGATAAGCGTATTTCATCAAAAACTGGTGACATCTAGAAACACACCCATCTTATCCAGCATTTTGGCAGCTGGAAAGCTTCAGGCTTTGCTTCTAATTATAATGAGCTCACCCAGAATTCCTGAATTCGTTAGGAGCCACCACACCAGGAAGGTAAGCCTAGGTCAGAGAACGTCTCTCTTCTGAAATGGTTTATGATCTCTCTTTCAATCTTTGTTATTAGAATAGACATTTGTGTTGTGTCGAGAGAATCTAGTAGATGGGCTGCAGCTTAGGCATCCCCAGGCACTTTCATAAGCTGGGGAGCAGCTTGACAGAAGTCTGCTCAGGAACTAGGGGTAATAGGAAGATTCTGGGGACTATGGCATTGGTCACAGCCTGGCTTAGTATTAACACAACAAACTTGGGAGTATAGTGACTCTGGGGAAAATTAACTTGTCATTTATTGAGATGGATAATCTTAAATATCAACTTGATAGGATGAAAGAATGCTCGTATGGCAAATAAAATTGGGTGCATTTGTTTCCAAAAGGATTAGCATTTGACTTAGTGACCCAGGCAAAAAGATAAATACTCACCAATGTGAGTACCTTCCTGGACTCATCCAAACTGTATTTATTTATTCTGCTATTTTGACTCTTATTTACTAATAATGCTTCCTTCTCCTTTGTTACTTAAATATTCAGTAAATTTAAGATTAGGATTTATATTCTGGGGCTGGAGAGATGACTTAGTGGTTAAAAGCACTGGCTGGTCTTCCAGAGGTCTTAGGTTCAATTCCCAGCACCCATGTGGCAGCTCAGAACCATATATAACTGCAGTCCCATGGGATCTGATGCCCTCTTCTGGTTGTTCAGACATACATGCAGATAAAGCACTCATATACATAAAGTAAATAAATAAGTAAATCTACAAAATATGATATATATTCTAAGATCTGACAAAAGGGATGAAGATTAAGAAGGGTAAGCAGAGACATTATAGAAGCATGAAATAGTTAATCCCTGGATTTCTGTTGTTGTTGTTACTGTTGATTTGTTTACTGTATGTATAAGGTGTTTGCCTGCATATATGTCTGTGTACTCTGTGCACACGATGCTGCAGAGGCTAGAAAAGGGGATTGGATTTCCTGGAACTTAAGTTACAGATGGTTGTAAACCATCACATGAGTGCTAGGAATCAAGTCTGGGCCCCTGGAAGAGCAGCAAATGTTTTTAACTGCTGAGCCATCTCTCCATCCTCTAATCCCTGTTTTTCAAAGCCACTTTTGAAAAGACCATCAAGTACAAGGGGGTATAGGTTTATCCAGGGTCAAAATAATGAGCCTTGCCAGATCAGTCCAGGAAAACTCGAGCAGGTATCAGGTCCAATCCAGAAAGCTAGCCAAAGTTAAGAACTGGAACCCTGTCAGAGGCAGCAGGATGCTGCCAGAGGAGCAGCGATGAGAACAATCCAAGGTTAGTGTGTAGAGAAAACAGCAGAGTTAACAAGGCAAGGACAGAGGCAGGTTCTGGGCTATCACAGTTACTTCTGCACAGGGTCTCTGGAGAGTGACAATGCCTCATTTCATCTCCAAATAGGAGCTTGCTACAGTGTCCCAAAGTTAAGTTTCTTTATCTGATGTCACAAAACCCCAGTATAATCTACCCCTTAAATTACAGAGTGTGGGTAAAGAACTACAAAACCATGGACTTCTGAGCGCTCATTGTTTCGACAGTTTGTAGCAGCTTTCCTTGTCAATTTCTTAGACCCATGTCTGTCTGTGTGCTTTCGCCACGGCTGTGACCCAGCAGAGGGCCATTTGGAGCCTGGAAAGTATGATCATGTCCCTAGTCTATTGTTTTGGAATTGGGAAAAGTGTGGAGTCCAAAGTTTTATAGACCAGGGAGTTGGGGAACAGTGTGTTCCTCTCAAGCCTGGAAGGATGTCTAGGAGAACTTTGGTACTGAAACCTCAGAATTTAGGAATGATCACAGTGTTTTATTTAGTTAATTACTAAGTGGCCAGGTAAAGGACTATTTTGTGGGGGGGGGGGGATACCTGATTTGGCTTGAATTTGTATTTTGAATTTGTGAGAAATAGCTGCCATTTTAAAAATCCTGATCTTGAACTACTTCAATTGGCCCTAAAATGGAGGGTACCACAGAAAAATTTACAGTCAGTTTCCACAGCTTCATTTAACCATGGTCAACACTGTCCAAAAATGTTAAATGGAAAATTCCCAGAATTCAATAACTCAGTACTTTCAAAGTGCACACCATTTCGAGTAGTGAGATGTCTCTGGCCATCCCCCCCCCCATCCTACCTGCGATGTGAAGATATTCAGTTGTATACACCACTCACTCATTAGTCACTATGTAGCCTGGTAGGCTAACATAATGACTACTGTGGTATCTCAGTATTTGTGTTTATGTAATCTATGTCGTATTTAAAAATCATGCCAAAGTATGAGAGCAGCAATGCTAGCAACCGGTGTAAGAAGAGAGGGTACGGGATGCTTCGGTTAGATGGAAAGGAGAAAGTTAATCACAGGTCTGTATGTGTAACCCAACTCAAGCAGGGGTTTCTGTTATCCAGGATTTCAGGCACCCACAAGGATTCTTGGAATAATTCCCCCGAGGACTACTGTATTGCAGCAGATACAACAGAGGATGGCCTCCAACGTGTGTGCATTATATAACCGTGCACCTTGAGATAGATAGAAGATAGGTGGATAGATAGATAGATAGATAGATAGATAATAGATTAGATAGATGGTAGATAGGTAGATGATAGATAGATAGATAGACAGATAGATAGATAGATAGTTTAGGCCTTTCTTAAGGCAAGAATGACAAGCTATATAGATTCTATCTTTTTCTTTATAGTTTTTTTCAAGGTGCAATCCACAGTGACTCTATAGTCTCAAGGAAATAAATTCCACCAATGACCCAAAGTAGCTTAGGGGCCCATCCTTCTCCAGCAGAATCTGCAAGTGAGAATATACCTGCTTGGGTACCATGATTCTTGTCCTATCAAATGCGAAGTCGAGGAGCTAGCATAAAAGTGCATAGAGCTATAGCTGTGAGCTAGTAATGTTTTTTTAACAAATACAGCACAGTACAATTTGACAGAGAGGAAACAGAGATCTACTGAGGGACAACAGCCACAAAGATGATAGGGATACAGAAGGCAGGTTAGGAGAGCAATTAGACTAAGTCTATCACATAGTTCTGTGATCAGCATCATTATAACAGACCATATACAAGTCAGTATTTGGCAAGACGCTGTTTCCTTAGCAAGTTGCTCATAGTGTAGTCACACTGGAACAATACACACGTGCGAATGTTTGCATTTACAAGTGGCCATCATTTAGTTGTGTATTGACACTTGGACCACCGGCATTTCTATTACTGAGAAATGATGAAACATTGGGAAGCATCAGATTTATGCTTCAAAATCACAGATTTCAGGGATGTAGTCTATATACTAGGAAAGAGTGAAAGATTTTCAGCCAATCTTGGGAGAAGGAAACAAAATCTCAAACCCTATATTGTCTTTTTTTAAAAATCAGTTTAAATTTATAAGCAACATAGCCAGAGAAAGGCATCTTATTCTAAAATGCTGCTTGCTATTTAAGTTGTGCTCATAGCACTGTGACCCACACAGCCTGAAGGTGGGTGTGGTTGTCTGAAGACAATTACAGCATGGTTTTCCTCTGCGGAGTGCTTCTTATTAAAAACGGAACATGGGCCCATTGTTTGTACATGACCAAAACCATGTTTGCTTCAAAGATGTAACTATAAGAAGATAATGAGAAGAAATACTGCTTTTGAGGATAATTTAAATCTGTGTGTGTATGAGAGAGAGAGAGAGAGAGAGAGAGAGAGAGAGAGAGAGAGAGAGAGAGAGAGACTTACTATGTAATTCCAGCAACTAACTTGATTTGGAACTCAAGTTTCTCCTTCCTCAGCTTCTAGAGTGCTGGTATTGCAGGCATGTACCTCTATGCCTGTGAGCCTTGGTTTTTAAATACAAAATACAAGAATTATTTATAAATGCCATCATCATTTCTTACCACTTCTCACTTGAAGTGGTAAGACTCTCTCTTGGGAGTCCACTGTCCATGACAAGAAACATCGTATTGACACCTGAGGTAGTATGACCCATGATTGATCACAACATTTTACACTCAATATTCCTGTCTTGTTTTGAGATGAGTCTCACTAAGTTTCCCAGGCTGGTTTCAAATTCACAATCCTCCTGCCTCAGCCTCCCCGGTCACTGAGATTTCAGTCACAGGCCACCACCTGTGGCTTCAGTCTTGTATTTGGAGATTCTTGCATGTCACAGCTATGTAGTTTCCCCCGCATTCCTGATTTGCACACATTGCCCAGTTGTCTAACAATACATAGTTTGAAGTAGTCATTTATTTCCCAATTGCGTGCCCATGTGTGTGTGCTGATGAGGTTAGAACTGACAGTCTCATGAGTGCTAGGCAAATGCTCTGTCACTCAAACATTCATTCTATAGTTCACCGACAGAGGTAGGTGGGGTTGCCCTGGGTATAGGCAATTGCCTGGCTCCTCCTAGATGTACCAGGGCTAAGGAAATGGATATTTGGCTTCCATGCCATGTAAGACACAGTATTTGTGTGTCTTGGGCACACTTTCCACCCTTGCTCTAAGGATCTATGAGTAGAGTAGATGCGATGTGGCGCACATACGTGTTTAAAGAATTTTCAAATTAGTCTTCAGTTTATGCTCAGAGGTGGCAGTGGGTGAAAGTTGCTGTGTACCAATATGCAGTATTGGCTGAAGTAGAAAATTTCAATAGTAAAGAGAATTCTAAATAAAATTTGAATTTTTCTCTTTTTCTGTTAGGGTCATGTATTGGTTTCCTAGGCTACCATATGTCTTGTCCACAGACCTGGTATCGTCAAGCAACAGAGAGTTTTTATCTGTTTGATCTGGAGGTGGGGTGGGGAGTTTTCCATCCAGGTGCTGGTAGGCTGTTTCTTGTGGCGGATTCCTGGTGGTGGCCGTCCTCAGAGATTCTTCGTTAGTAGCTTCAGCGTTGCCACCTTTTCTAGGTCCCACCTCTCAACTGCTACCTTTCCATGTGATATAGGTTTTCTTTAGGGCCACCAGTCATTGGATTTAGGACCCAACTTAATCCATTATTGCCTCATCTTAATTAATCACATCTGCAGAAATTCTCCTTTCAAATAACATCACAGCCTGAGGTTTTGAATGACCATGAATTTGAGGGGAACAGTACTAACTTGGGACAAGACATTTGTAACTTTTTCCTATTGTCTGCTCATATCTTTTGCCCAATTTTTTGTTGTCATTGGCCTTATTTGCCTAAATTTTGGGATTTAAGGGTTCATAAATGATATTATATTTTTATAATATTAGTTACCAATATTTTCCCAGTTTGCTCTTTCTCTTTGATTTTTATGATGAACTTGGAGTTTCGTCAGGTTTTCAGGGGCTAATATTTCACATTTATGTGTCTGACCTCCTTGGAATTCAAACCTTGGGTATGGTTTGAGGAGTGGATCCAGTTTTCCATATGTCTATAGAGTTCTCTAATTCTTACTTGAAAATTCTCTTTTTCTAGTGATCTGAGGTGCCCTCTTTATTTGTACACCAATTTCCCATATTTGTGTGAGTCAAACATTATGTTTCTAGAGTTTTCCATTTGTCTATTAATTCTTGTATCAATTGTTAGTTTTGCTTACTAAATAATGACTAGTTGGTAAGTCTCCCAGCTATTGATTCCCACATGTTGGCTTCTCCAACTGTTTTTTTTTTTTTCCTGACTATTGTAGCTTATCTAGTTTTATATCTGAACTCTGAAATCACCTTTCCTAACTACAGAAAAAAAATTAAATTTAAGATATTTGAGTTAGGTTACATTTAAAAATTTAGAGAGAAGTGATATTTTAATAATTTTGAAGCTTTCTGATTAAAACATTTGTCTTCTCATTTCTTCTGATAATTCCTAGGGTTTACAATGTTTCTTTCTGTAGATTTTGCACATTCCCAGGTTTGTGCCTCGGTGTGTAATTTTACCATTTTCTAGTGAAAATGGAACTTACTTTTCACTATTATCTGCAAACTGGCAATGTGTGCTATGGAATAATCCTTCTGTACACTGTGAAAATGTGTTGCTCTCATTGTTAAGAAACTCCACCTACAAATTTGTACACTTTTAGAGGTTGTTGATTTTGCACTAATTTTGTTTCTTGATATTTTACAAAATATTTTATTGTTTGTAGGATGAATTTTTATTATGAGTCTCCTATATGTGGAATCATTCTATCAGTAAACAGGAAAACTTAATTCTTTCCTTTTGATTAAGGCTCATATTTCTCTCTAATTACATTGGCTCAGCATCAGTGCATTAATACCGAAGACAAAAATGGACATTCTTTGGACCACTCTTCATTTCCACGGGAGCATCATTCACATTTCTATTAGGCAAGATGCTGACTTTGGAGATGAAAAAGATAGATCTTTATAAAACTAGGAAAAGAGCTGCTGACTTTGAGATTCATATTCATTTATGTGAATTGCCTTTCTGTCATGTATAAACTTGCATATATGTTTTTTCTTACTGTGATAAACCTTATTATTGAATTTCCTAATGTTAAAATACCCACTCGCAGTATTGAGTTATAGATAGTTTTAACTTGCTAGTTATTTTCATTAAGCTTCTTCATGTCTGTTTAATAATGCACTTGTTTTATAGCAGTATGTGTGGATTTTATGTAAATATTAAACACAGCTCATGAGAAGAATTAGAAATGATAGTGAGTGAAGCCACACATAGTGTAAGTGGCATTAAAACTCATTTAGCCTTTGAGATTTGTAGACTCCCTCATTTGTACGGTTTTATTCTGGTAATTTGTGGGGAGAGTAGAGAGGCTTTGACAACTCATGATATTTCTTCCACAAAAATTTGTTTTCCTTGTCTTTGGTGTTCTGTGTCTTCACTTTCATGGCTTAGGTATACACTCAGTCTGTCCTTTTCTTTTCTTTTTATTTTTTTACTTTCTTTTTTTGTTAGTGTGTAGTGTATTTACGTGTGCGTGTGTGTGTGTGTGTTTGTGTGTGTGTGTGTGTGTGTGTGTGTGTGTGTGCGCGTGTGCATGTGCATGTATACATGGAGGGCAGAGGTCAATGCTGGGTATCTTCCTCAGTTGCTTGCCACCTTACTATTCTGGGACAGGATCTGGTCTCTTCGCTGAACCTGGAGCTCACTGATGTGCCTGCACTAGCTGGCAGTGAGCTCCAGTGATCCACGTGACTATACGCTCCTCCCGGCACCAGGGTTACAGATGCACCTGAATTGTATGTGGGTGATGGGGATCTGAATTCAGTTCCTCAGGCATATGTAGCAGACTCTACCAACAAAGCCATCTCCCCAGCTTTCCTACCTCCCTCCCTCCTCCCCTCTCTCCCTTCCTTCCTGAGATGGACTTCACTATATAGCTCAGTCTGACCTTCAACTTGGCAATCCTCCTGCTTCAGCCTTCCAAGTGTTGTGATTACAGGCTTTTGCCATAGCACTGAGCCAATTTTGCTTTGATTTTTGAAGCTTATGCTTGTGTGTGTGTGTGTGTTTAACTATGTATTCTCATTTCTCCAATAATTCTGTAAATTCTCTGGCATCTTCTTTTCTCTATTGTCATGAGATTGTTTCCATCTAGGACCAGATAAATTTAATTCTCAGTCTGGATTTTCCATGAACACATGGCTAATAGAAATTTGAATCCTAGACTTCTGTGACAATACTTCTGTGGTCTTCAATTCTTAGGGGAGATTGTTATAACTGTTGCTTCTCTCTTTGAATCCGGAATTGTTATAACTGTTTCTTTTCTCTTTGAATCCGTAATTCCAGCGACAAGAGGATTTCCTTTCAGTTCCTGTCTGGAAGGGCAGTTTTTCTCAGCTGGCCTGTTTGGGTAAGGTACAGGCTTTTTTGCTTAGCAAGGCTTATCCAGGGGTTTCAGATTATTTCAGGGCAGGTCCTAGTCATTATTTACTGTCCCACAGGTGCGGCCACAGATCTGAGGATCTAAGCTCCTGGCATTGAAAGTTATTTCATTTTCCACCTCCACGAATCCCTCCTTCCAGCTTGTGATTCATTTGTTTGTTTGATTAGTTTGTTTGGTTTTGCTTGATCTCAGGTGAATGTTTTTCTTTTATTTTGTGATTCAGGAAATCTTTTTTGTCACTATTTATACATGTCCTTTTGTTTTATAGTCAGAAAATATCATGGAACACAGTCATATTGTTGACGTGGTAATACCAATTTGTTTGTGTGTAGTGTGTGTGTGTGTGTGTGTGTGTGTGTGTGTGTGTGATGTGTGTGTGTTAATATGGGCACACACATGCCATGGAAGGTGTGTGGAGATCAGAGGAAAATCTTGGTGGCTGACTGTACTAGTTACTCTTCTATTGTTGAGATAAAACACCATGACCAAGGCAACTTATAGAATGAAGGATTTATTTGGGGACTTACGGTTCCAGAGGGATAAAAATCCATCATGATCATGATGGAGAACATGGCGGCCAGCTGGTAGCAGTTCTGGAGCAGAAGGTGAAAGTTTAAATCTCAATCTACAAATAGGAAGCTAAGAGAGCTAACTCAAAATAAAACAGGACTTTGAAATCGCAAATCCTGCCCTCAGTGGTACGCTTCCTCCGGCAAAGCCACACCTTCTGATTCTCCCCCACTAGGGGCCAAATATTAAAGCAACGCATCATTGAATGACAAAATCATTCAAAACACCAACTTTCCACCTCATTTGAGACAGGTTGTCCTATCTGTTGCTTACACTGGGCTAACTGGTCTACCAGCTTCCTCACTACAGCAGCGCTGGGATTGTTGACACCTGCCACTGTGTGGAGCTTTACAGGCTTCTGGGGATCTGCACTCAGATCCTCACACATGTGCAGGAGACCCTTAACGCACTGAGCCATCTCCCCAGCCAGTATTTTGAAAACCTCTCTTAGTTTTTTGTTCGTTTTTTCTTTCTGTTGGACCAGCGATTAAACCAGGGCTCCATACATGCTGGCAGTGACTTTATCTGTGAGCTGGGTCCCTGGCCCCCTTTTTCATTTTAAAACATTTTGAGACAGGCTGTCACTAAAATTTCCAGGCTATCGTTGAACATGTGATGCTCCGGCCTCAGCGCCAGAGAGCTGGGATTATAAAACTGCATTTACAGGCCTAGCTTGCTTTTAGTTTTAATCTAGACTTGCGTTTTTCCTCTGGAAATTAAGTACAAGGTTTCTTTCTTCTCACCTTAGCCGTGTGGGTTTGTCTAAGCACTTAAAATTTTTGATTACATTTATTCATTTTTTGTTTGTGTGTTACTGCAGTGTATGTATGGGGGTCAGAGGGCAGCTTGCAGGGGACAGCATTCCCCTCCTATCATGTCGTTCCCAGCAATCAAATTCAGGTTGTCAGCCTTGAGAGCAAGAGTGTTTACCAACTAAGAAATCATGCCAGCCTGACTTTTTATAAACATTAAACGCCTATAAATGTCTCACAAAACATATTTAGAGAAGCCGTAATCTCGGTCATAAACTGAGGATATTTTGATGAAAGAACAGTAAGGTTTTGACATGTTCTCAGTGTTTAGCAGATCCTAGGGCACTGGTGCAGCCAGGCTATTGGCAAACAGCTCCTCGTTCATCTCACCGGGGGCCATTAGGCAGGATCTTGTAGGCTTTCACCATTTGCTTATGATGAATCTGCATTTTTAAGTCTTCGGCTCTCTCTCAGCCAGACTATGCCCTTCATAGTCCAAAACATTTATCGTGTGACAAAGATCTTCCATTTGTTCATTTCTCCAAAGAGAATATCTTTTAAGGAATGTTTTTATGACGAATCCTTTATTATGGAGGCAGAAATAGATGGAAAATTAGTTTGCGGCATTGAATAGTCTAAGTAGTTTATTAGGAAACAAATTAGAATACTTTATTATAACTTTAATAAAGATGCAAATTTTTTTGTCACAACCTTTCTTTCTCTTATTTACAATAGTGCAGTCTCTATCTATTGAAAACAAGGTGACAATCTTTACCAGAAAAAGAAAAAACACTTGTTATATCTTGAATTCTGTTGGTAATTTGGGTGTAAGTGACTTTGTGATATTTTAATATATATATATATATACTGGAGATCTGCTTCTATCATTACAACTAAATACAGTCTTGAAAGGTAATCAAATTGTCATGTGCATAAGGATGTTTTTGGTTGGGCTGGCAGGATGGCTCAAAGGATAAAGACACTTGGCACCAAGCCTGCTGGTAATTTTGATCCTCAGGACCCACGTAATAAAAGGAGAGAACCAAATCCTACAAGTTGTCCTCTGCCCTCCACATGTGTGCCTATGGGCACACACATGTGCCTGTGAGCACACACATGTGCACGCATACACACGCACGCACGTGCACACACATAAATGTAATAAACTTTTGAATAATTTTGGTACAGGGAAATTGCTCTTTCTTCAGCTATGCCCTCTTCTACTCCTACGAGGTGGATTTGTCCACAATACTTCTATATTTAGTGAGCACCATGAGTGAATCTGATATCCAGGAATTGGCGACCATAATCTCAGAAAACTCATAGTATATTGATCCAACAAATCTTTTAGTCAAAGTTCCTTTCTGTTTCTCTTTTATATGTGTCTGTCTCGATGCTTCTGGCTCTAGGAGATGTCAGAAGGCTGGTAACATATTGAACTCAATTGCATTTAAATTATAACTTACTTCTATGCTGATTAATTCCAGGCCTAGAATGATTTCATTTCATGATCTGGGTCTTTAGAATTTTTCCCGACCTGTACATTTTTGTTTTATTATTTTCTTAATATTAAAGTTATAAATTATGGTTTTGACATTTAATTGCCTCCTTAGAGACATAGAGGTGTCTCCTTTGTTGATACAATCCTACATTTTATTTTCCAGTTCACGATCAGGACGTTTATCTTCCTCCTTTGGCAATCATACTGCCAAGGTTACAGGCAACTGGCATTTTCTTTGCCATCCCTCCTAGCCATGCTACTTGGATATATTTTATTTTGATTTTCTTTAATTATCTGGTGTACTTCCTTCCCACAGTACCCAGTATATAATGACATTATCCCTAGCACTGTCCAAATTTATCACAAGATGCGACTGGCTGTAATCAACAAGATTCCATAGTATATTTACTTTTGTAATCCAATTTACCATCTGCCTAACCCAGTTTTATAATTTAATAGAAGTCCTTTTTGTTTGCTGTCTTGAACTCACATCCATACTTTAACCTCTATTATCAAGCAGAAAGGATCATAATTTGATTTCCAGCTGTTTTTTAAATATACATAATTTATTGTAATAGCAGTGTGGGAGGATAGACATTGAGTAAACACTTGGGGTGAGTAACGTATACCTGGCCACAATCAGAACAATAATACTCTGTCTTTCAGTGTCTATGTGTGTGTATGGGGAGGTCAGTCTCTTAAATGGAGAGCAGATTGATGGCAGTTGGGACTCATTCATATCTCAGGCTCTTATTGTTCAAAATTAAGTGTAGGGTGATGATTTGCTAGAAAAGTTCAGCAGACCCTGAGAAAATTGGAGTAGCCCTATATATTAAATCTACTGGCTTAAGATGTCATCCTGCTGTTGAGAGATGAGACGCACACACACAAAGCTAAACATGGGCAATATGAAGCAGTGACTGCCTTCTTTGTTAAAGACTGCTAGCAAATTTACCTCATAGCGATAAGGAGAAAGGCAGCTACCCAGGGGCTTTCTGGGGGCTGTCTTCTACTCTCCAGTGGTCCAGCTAGGTATCCTGGAGACTGGGATGTAGGGCTCAGGCATTTGGGGCAAGATCTCTCCCTCTTGGAAACATGTTGCTGTGTGTAGGGAACCATAGGGAATTAGAAGGAAGCAGTTATGGAGTCACCATAGCACAGCAGCGGCAACCGAGGCTGGCTCAGGAAGAGGAGACACCTGTGATCTTTTAGCCTTTTGTTTTAGTCACACTTTTATATTATTATATTCGGTTATGATGATGCCTGTTGGTAGACTACTGCATCAGAATGCGTTATTCTTACAGTGTATGTGA
Organism: Peromyscus aztecus; assembly: GCA_902168405.1. Taxonomy (NCBI): domain Eukaryota; kingdom Metazoa; phylum Chordata; class Mammalia; order Rodentia; family Cricetidae; genus Peromyscus; species Peromyscus aztecus. The sequence continues at coordinate 15,337 of CABHPQ010170938.1, forward strand.
ATTTTTCTTAAAATCGTACACAACTATTTAGTATATTTCAATTGGGTCTCAAAAGTTAAATAAGGGTATACCCTAATTGAATTACTTAAAACATACACATGTGTTCAAGCACCCATACATCTCCTAGGACCACCAGCTGTTGTGGTATCTAGTTCATTATTCTCCCATGAGGGAAAACATTAATAATTAATTACAACAGTAGTAACTGTGCCACCCTTGAAGTCTGTTGCCGTGAAAACAGCGCTACCGTGCCTTCGGGATTTCTCTGCTGTTCCATTTACATTTGCTCAGCAAAGCTCATGTTTTCCAATTTCTGGTGTGTCTTACTGAAGAGAATTTGTCAATGAATCTCTGTGGTTACGTCAAAATTAGCATACCTCAACCTAAAAAGAAAGAAAAAGAAGCATGCGACCTTTATAAATATTAACTACTAAGATTTAGAATGAAAATTTGAACAATTTGTTCATGTTGGAGAGTTTACTCTGATTTAGTACATTTAATGTATTAAAGAATAACACTTGTTTATTTATGCTTCAAATCTTATTTTGATATTTAAATTTTTCCTGATGAGGAAAAAAAAACCCACAACAACATGTATATGTACGCACTGCTATTAGGAAGAACAGCAGCAGCAGAGGAAGACACACTTTAGAGTCATTCAAAAAGTCAGAATGCTCACAAATAAAATAAAACTCCAGGAGTGAGATAGCCAGGAACGTCACTCTACTTGACGTTGGGTCCTAAGTCTTGCCCATTGGCACTGCCTAACTTGTTTAGAGTGTCTGAAATACTCCTTACTAGTCCAGTCCTGTGGGATTTTCTGTGGTAAACAGACATAAGGAAATGATTAGGTTATAACTTCGAGTTTGCCTTCCAAAAAGTTCTTTTCTCATTTTATAAGATACATGGCCACACTGAGGAAAATTAGATAACACACCACATGTTATCAATGTCTCAAATTCTGACTTAGAATGACGTCTGAATACAATTGATTATTAAACTCATTTCCCAATGCCTTGGCAGTAGTAACAATATATTAGTAATAGCTTACAACTTTGTATTCACTTGTATTCTCTTATTCATTCCTGCAAGACCCCACTACGTTTGACACTATTCCTACTCACATTTAAGGAAGTATAACTATAAAACTTAACCTCATTTTACTATTAAACTTTCTCATTAAAATCTTCACTAAGTTTTGTGTATTGATTCCCACTATAAATGATTATTCCAAGTAATTAAGTTTTAGGGTCACCATAATAAGAAGTAGAATTCTGACTTTTTAAAAAAAATTCTATGAAGTTTTGCCTCATTCCTAGGCAAAAGTGATTAACAAAATAAGTGTGAAACATAATAGAATTTTAAAAAGTAAATAAATTAATATCTGCCATGGATTTCATATGGTTAAATGAGTATGGGTTCCGATTCTGAGTGTGCCTCTGTCTGTATCTCTGTGCTTACACACACATAGGAGACATGTGTGAGTTAAGGTACAGACATTCCTAATCTAGCCAGCCTCACAAATGAAGAGAAAGAAGGAGGTAGGCTGCTCTACCTCGCAGTGTGCTTTGGGAGTTAAGGTTGATAATACAAGTAGAAAATTACCCCCATATGCCTTTACCTTATGCGTTTCTTTCCCATTTTCTCATTTTGTTTCCTCATGGCAAAGTAGTCATCCATGCTCTATGAATTTTTATCTTTTAAAATGTCAGGTAGTCTCCAAATGGCAATTTTAGTGTAATTTGCTCTCTACTGAGAGACACTTTCATAATACATACTATGGGTTGAGATAAATATTTCCAGATACTAAAATGAATGATATAGAACAACTTGGCAATGAGGTGACATTACAATAAATTGTATTGTGATACTAAAGAACTAAATTATATAAGAGGACATGATAATATACAAGGTAATAATTGTTTGGGGATTAAAAGAAACTTGAGAAAATAAAGGCTATTGAGGTGTTATGAGAAAAAAACCTCAAGTAGGTTCTGGAAGGATAGGTAGGTGGTCTGTGTGTGTACATAAGCAAAATGAGGGAATTCTAGACAAGGATGACATTTGGATGACCTTACAGAAACAGAAGTAGCTGAGAGGGCTTGAGGACTGTAGCACGCCTTAATCACCAAGTTCTTAGTCGTCAGCAGTGAGAATAGGGTTGGATGGATTTATAGAGGTGGATTAACACTCCTGGACTCCAAGTTCAAGATCAGGGCTTGGCATGAAAGCACTTATCCCAACGATTTTAGCTAATAATACTGACCTTGGTCATACGTAGCTAGCCCATTGGTGAATGTGTATAATGGATCATGTTTCCTACTTATTTTTATGTATTTTTCCAGGTTATCAATATGATTTATTGACATTGATTTTTTTTGTGTTAAAGTATATTCTGCCTGGGTGTGTTAGCACATGACTTTAATCCCAGCACTCAGGAGGCATAGGTAGGCCAATCTCTGAGTTCAAGACTAGCCTTGTCTACAGAGAGTTCTAGGACAGCCAGGGCTATATAGAGAAACTATGTCTTGAAAAACAAACAAACAAACAAACAAATAAATAAATAAATAAATAAATAAACAGTATATTCATTAATTCACTGAATCTGGGAACCATATAAAGAAATTACATAAAATTTAAAGTGCTTATTGAGTGCTTATTGTGTATTATACACTGGGCTAAATACTCAGGAGATAGCGGTGGGCAAGAGAGATAACCTATGAGTTAGTTCTGTAATAACCACACAGAACTATGGTCTAATAGAAATTATAGGTATTAATTTCTATCTTTAAATTACACTTACTTATATTTAGTGTGTGTGTGTGTGTGTGTGTGTGTGTGTGTGTGTGTGTGTGTAGGTACACATTTGTCACAGTGTCTGTGGAAGTCAAAGGACCTTTGTGAAAGTTGATTTTTTTTCCTACCATGTTCATCCCAGGGATCAAACTTACGTCATCAGCCTTTGAGGCAAATGCCTTTACCTGCTAAGCCATCTTGCCAGCCCTGAGACATTCATTTGTTTAAGAAGTGAAGGGAATTTTGAGGAAGACGTCTAAGATCCTGCATGTAACCTAGTCAAAGCAACTGAAAATCTGTGGAGAAAGCAGACTTATTTGAGAAAGCTCTGAGTGGTGAGCTAGAGTTTCCTTTTATTCCACATTCAAAGGCATCCACAGTAGGCTCATTCATCATTTGGGGTGATGACTGTTAGTAAATGCAGAACTAAATGTTCTGGGCTTACTGTATTACCACAGCAAATTAGCAAGTAGCCATATAGACATAGGTGTTTAAGTTAACTTATCTCAGTGGTAATGGCTGGTGATTTGCAAGTTAGTAGTCCAGGGGCCGGGGCATAGCTCAGGAGTCCAGGTCTCATCTAGTGTGTGAGCATGCACACACATACTCACACAGAAGTGTCCAGCAGATATTTAGAGGGATACAACCAAAGTCAAGACACCAAAGACAACCTGCACATCAAAGAAGTCTACAGAGACAGCCTTCTGTGGATGCTGCTCCCTGCCAGAAGTCAGAGCAGTGGACTTATTCAAGGATTCTTACTGAGTTCAGACTCTAGAGTTTCACAACCTTATTGTGCAAAACACCACCCTTCTACAACTTGCTCATAGACTAATATTTGTGTGGGGTGGTCTTGGTTGTATAAATTTAGGGATCTTAAATAAAAAACCATTAGTATCCTTACATTCTGAAGTATGCTGTGACTCTTAGTTTGTGGTGATGGGATATTTCCCAGAAGTAACTCATTGTGGGCCCTGGTAACAATTTGAGATAGCAACATTCATGCCCAGCTTAGGAGCATCCACAATAAACCATCATGGCCTGATCCTGCTTATGGTGAGATGTTATCCCTTGGTATGGGCTCTAAATCAGTTCTGCTTTGATACCCCTAATGCAAACCCTTGTCCTATAGCTAACATGTGTCCTGGCTTGTCACAGGGACCAACTGAAGCCAGATGGAGTATTTTTTAATCAAAGGATGCCACACACAAGCTTTGAGAAAACGTAGCCTCTGGAAATACCCAAATACTATGTCCAAAACAAATTAGATACCACATGCTCTAGCTTCGGCCATTTATTTCTTAACCTGAGCTTAGTGGAAATTCAAAGCAGCTGATACCTATTACACACTCATTCTCCAGTATTTGTTTACTGTTAGCTCCAGTAATCATGCCCCAGTTGTCTCGTTTTTTAAGATGATAAATCGTTGTAGTTCCTTTTAAACTATTACTGTGAAATAAATACGTGTTTTAGTTTTGTTGAATAATCCCACCTACAACTGCTTGGTGGTGTAAACTCTGTCAGGAATGGAGATTGTTCACAAACGCCTATGAACCTTTTTTTTAGGGGGGGGGGGGATGTGCATAGCCCGGCAATAATCCTCTGATGGCTAATTTTACATGTCAATTTGACTGAGCTATGGGATGCCCACATAGTTGGCAAAATATCATTTTTTCCATGTGTTTGTGAGCTTGTCAGTAGACTGCCAGAAGTTCTCCACCGCCAAGATGGTGTCTAATCAACTGCATATGAAATGGATTGATATCTATCTCCCTCTCCCTCTCTCCCTCTCTCCCTCTCTCCCTCCAACTGTGAAAAGAAGAGCCCTCCATGGGATCTGCCTCTGACTAGTGATAAAGTGCGATGAGCCTCTGAATGATTCCAAGTCTCAGGGTTGTTTTGTTTTGTTTTGTTTTGTTTTTTAACCTGTCAAAAAGCAAGGAGGGTCAACCAGTATCCAAGGTATTTTTGAGTTCTAATATCTTATAAATATACGGCCACAGTTTTCTATTTTTTTCATAATAGAATAAAGTTGTCAGAAAGACAAGAACTTGCTGACCAAAATCAAATTCAGAATATCAAATTGTATTTAATCATACAAAAGTTTTAATCAAATTAACCAAAATAAAAGCAAACTAAAATGACTTTGATTTTACCAGAATGAAAATACTAGAAGTTATTTAAATAGCAAAACTTTCTAATGATTACCATATCTTTTTTTTCTTCCCCCTGGGAGGTGGTGTCCAGCTTTCTGAGGTCAGTCTGCCTATAGATTTAAAAGTCAGCATTTGTTTACTTCCTAGACTTTTGTTCTCATCTCAGTCTCTTCATAGTGTTTCAGACCTCATTCTTAGTTTATGGATGTATTTCTTTTCATGTAAATAAAAAATGTTTTAGTAGTGTGCCAAATAGTGGGATTCAGTATGATGTTTCTATATAGACTCTCTAGATTAATTTAGAGAGCTGCTGACCAAAAAAAAAATATATTCTTAATGTTCATTTTAAAGTGGCTCAAAGATGTTCTAGAAATTGTCTATTCATTAATTATTTCTTGATACTGTGTTAAAAATTCGAATAATACAAAAGCTGGGCATAGTGATGTATGCCTTTAATCCCGGAACTTGGGAGGCAGAGGCAGGTGGATATCTGTGAGTTCAAGGCCAGCCTGGTCTATATAGTGAGTTCCAGGTCAACCAGAGCTACATAGTGAAACCCTGTCTGTCTTGAAAAAACAAAAGACAAAAAAATTTTCAAATAATGTAAAATATCAAATGATACAAATGGGATCCCACCATGTGGGGAGAGAAACTCAAAGCAGCCCAATTAAATGAGTAAATTTCCTTAGTTGAGAAAAGTGATTGGTGAGGGAAACCCAAGCGTCTGAATGACTGACTGCCTGGAAGAGGAGCAGGAGCTGTTGAAGCCCTCTGTCCCGGGTGATTAATATGTGCTAGTAATTGTAGTGAAATGAGAAGAGTGGGAATATGTGAAAGGTCTTTTTGAATGACTGGGAAAAAATCGCTTACTTAAGAGATCACGTGTGCATGAATCACTGTAGGACACGGAACATGGGAGAAGTCAGTAAGAGTACAGAGGGGCGTTGGGAAGGGACAGATTTCTGCTAACAAGATTTTGAGCACCCTTTGTCCTCTTACCAAGTGTGGAAACTGCTTCATAGTATTAAGTGAGAATTTAGGCAGGAAACGGAGGGGTCACGAGAGCCCACAGTGCCCGTGCCTGTTGCCCACACTCCTTTGTTGAGTCTGGATCATTCTTTAAGCTTTGACTTTCTAGCGTACAAACATGGAAACAGAGACTCCGTGGTGTGAGCAAATTCCCCCAAGTATCAGAACTAGTAGGTGGCAGAGTTGGCATCTGAATCCATTGACTTCAAAGGTCCAAGGACTCAGCGTTTCACACTTGAGCACACTGCCTCCAGAAGGGGCGGGCATGGCTGTGGTGGGAAAAGCTGTTCTCTCTCTTGGCCCTCAGGCCACCCAACTTTCTAACTCTCCCTTCAAAAGGTTATCCCCCAGGGCACTCTGTGTGCAAGGGGGTGGGAATTTACCTCACTTGGGAATGTTGTGCCCTTCCTTATCAACAGTGGCCTCAAGGGGCCTGCTTGCTTTTCATCCCCTTGCAGCAGGTCCGCCCAGAAGCTCATAGGCCACAGGGACAAACTTAATTAAATTCAAGTGAGTGTTGTTACCAAGACCTGACAGGCACAGTTGTGGGCAGCTGAATAATTAAGTTGTGCACAGTTTTTTTTCTCCCCTCTTTGCCTTCTTGGTGGTAGGCTTTTGGGGGGTTTGTTTTGTTTTCTTTGGGTTTCTAAAGATGACCCTGATGCTTTTCATAAGGCTGTTTTCTAGTAGGAACGCCCTCCATCAAAGAGATGCAGTTTGGTTGCCAGGCTACCATGAGAAAAGGGAACTCCGAAGTGACAATGTGGATCTTTTCTTGGGATATCCGAGGTCTATCCTTGCTCAGTACAAAAGTACCTCCCAGAGACCTCACAGCTAGAACTCCAGTGTCACTACCTGGAGCCCAGACCAGTATGCAGAGACATGCAGCCAAGCCTGATGTAAGCCCATGGAGATGATTGGGGAAATAAACCATATCAAACAGGTAGGAAGGAGAAGAAAAGGTCACTTGGAACAACGTAAAAAACTCACTCATGAGAAGTATAGATGAAACCAATTAACATTTGTTGTTCTGATGGGGTCCTCTACACAGTTCAAGAATGGTGCTCTTTTGGTGGAAGGAAAGAATATAGCTTTTGTGGCCTATTCCATTTTGGAGTTGGGTAGATCACTTGCAGTATACAGCTGGATTACCTGAGCCTTCAGGACTTGAGGTTTTGCCTTTCAGGATTTTTTTTGGTAGGGTTTGTCGTTGTTTTTTGTTTGTTTTCTATTAGATGGTCTTTGCTTGTCTGCTGTTTAAACATCATGCAGCTTGTCTTACAACACTGGGATTCCTCAGTTGCTGGTTCCCCCTGGCATGGTCAATAATCATCAGGCATTTATATTAATTTCTGGTTTTCAATATTGACTCCCACTATTAAATCTACAAGACATATAAATGATAGTGTGAGCATTCAAAACCCTTCTCTTCCTCCACTTGGAAGAATGTGGACAGGTCAGGGGTTTTCAGCTTCTCATCCATATGTTTCAATAGGCTTTAGAAAGAGTGTTTGGTTTGATAATGTTTAGGTCATGCTATGGCCCACATTTACACTAGTGTGCCCCTCTCCACCTGGGGCATTTCTTTCTTTTGTAAACATTTCAGCCTTACAGTTTCCTCTTAACCGATAGATAGCGTGCTAGCTCTCAAACAGGTTATTTTAATAATATTTCAGCTTCTCTAATTCCTGTGATCGTGGACTGTGGGTAGGAACTGTGAGCCACAGTTTACTTAGGAAGAAACGGAGACGAAGTGGGTATCCACAGCTGTGCGTGATCTCTGCTAAGAGTAGCCTTTTCTTGCTGCTGTGGTGGCGGCGAGAGTGCCCCACGCCCTCCGAAGCTCAGTTCTGCACTTTGCTTTCTCTTTTCAGAAGTGGTTTCAGAATGGCCCCCTCCGCGCCTTCATTGCACGTCTGACCATCTCTTGGAGTTCCAGATGACTCTAAAGTAACACATGCTATGTGCTTTCTATGAAACTTTACGTATTTGTTATATAAACGCTTAATCAACTGCTGTGCAGAGCAGAGACACTGAGGCCACCGTCCTTTGGGAATGGCAGGTGTCTATGCTCCCGATAGTATTAACTTAGCACACCAACTAAATGTGAAGTATATGCGGGACGCTGCTTTGAAGCTGGAACTGAAGCAGAGAGAGCAGTACCTGCCCTCACAGCTCCAAGCAGATGAAGTGTCCAGAGTGAGTCCCACATCTCACGTGTTTCAAATATGACACAGGGCCATCACCTGAAATCAGGAAACTTTGCTTTCTTTAGAATGGTTTATAATATTTTGAGCCTTAAGAACAAAAACAAAAACAAAATACTTTCCTTCACAAACATCACCTGAAAAGACAGTGTATTGAGAAGTTCATTGGCTCCAGTAACATCTGGATACAAAACCAGCAGGGGTCTTTCTGGGAAAATTTTAGCTGTGGAGATGCTTTGTAGGGAGATGACAATATTTGCAAGAGGGAACTTAATCTGTGGATTTACACAGTGTGAGGGAGATAAGAGCCACAGAGGTCAGGAGGCAGAGGTTAGCAACTCGTGGTGAGAACAGGCTGTAGGGGGCAGGAGATGGTTTAGAAGCTAGAGCCACACAGCAAAAGCAAGAACCATAGTGAGTCAGTGTACTGAAGCTGGAGACTTGGGTGGAGATGCTGAAGGACAAGAAAGAAATGGTTAATGTACTTTTTCCTATTCCCCGTACCTCCAATATCCTTCTAGTGCTTCCCACTGGCCAAACTAAAGGAACCTGTTGCTGATGGAATCTGAGAAAAAGGCTGTGGGAATCTGACCTCTTAGGATACAGAGCAGTGGTTCACAGCCTTCCTAATGCTGTGACCCTTTAATACAATTTCTCATGTTGCAGTGACCTCACACCATAAATTATTTTGCTGCTACTTCATAACTGTAATTTTGCTACTGTTAGGAATCATAATGTAAATATCTATGTTTTCTGATAGTCTTAGGCAACCCCTGGGAAAGGGTTCCTCGACCCCCGAAGGGGTTCTCAACCCATATGTTGAGAACCACTGATATAGAGGCAAGAAGAGAGGTGAATTTGACAGACACAGACCAAGAACTTTGGGGATTTTTTTTCCACGCATTATTGGCTTGGGCTGAAATTCTAGCACTTTGCTACTTATTCTGTGGATAATAATATCAATTTTTCATCTTCTTTATCTATGAAATGAGGACCAAGTGGGAAAGACATGAGACATCCTGTAAGATTGGGGAAAGCTAGATGAGTCCATGTCTGTGCAGTACTGTTGTTTTGATGTCTAAGAAATTACGTTTGGTGAGATGTGAGGGCTGTGATTGGTGAGATGTGAGGGCTGTGATGCAGCCCTCTGCTCTCTCAAAGAGGTGTATGATTTGTTCATAGGTGGAAACACTGAAGAATGAATGACAGCATATTCTCTGCAGAGTCAGGAGTGACGACAGAGTGTCACCTAATCACGGACCCACTATATTCAGCTTTGCAAACTGAAAGGGTTGGTGCATGTGTGGTTACTTCTAAGCCCCAGTAGCGTGATTAGTGTTTAAAGTCCAGTGTAGATTTGCAGGGGAGCAATTTGTTTATAAATTCTTTCCTAATTATAAAAAATGATATTCATTATAGAGATTAAGCCACAGAAAATTAGAAAGGGAAAAACAACAACTGTTGGTAATTGTACCATTCAAAGGAACTAATATACAGACATACGTACATATATGTATACATTTACTTGTAAAATTTAAAAATGTATAGCTATATACCCATATTTAATTGTAATGATATTATTAGGAAATTTTATTATGTATTGAAGATTTCTGAATGTTATAAAAGTAATTTATACAACCAGTTTATTGTATAGAATTGTATATTAGGATTTTAATTTTTTTCTTATTTAGGCTTTGAGAATGTTCTGTATTTCAAAACTAGATACCATGGTGAAGTGTATAATTCTTAGTGAGAGAACTCAGGCTGATATGACTCGAAGTTGAAGGGACATTCCCGGAAGGCAGCTCACCAGAGCAGTGAAACTCTGTGGTAAAGACTGGGTGCGACCACCATCAATACACAGTCATAACACCTGGCAGGGGACGCTTGACATTTGAGTTGAAAGCTTGAGATTTCTTGACTTTTATTTTTCAAAAGAACAACAATGTAGAGAAGCCCCCCCAGAAGTATCTGCGGCCCACGTCTTCCTGCGAGTAAAAGTGTTTGCTCCTGGCTTCAGAAGCCTACGACACACAGAGGAGGAATGTCAGCATGAGGTTCAGACACTCTGGCTGCTCGAGAAACCTAGCGAGTGGGAGCTAAGGACTTGCTTTTGTACGGTACTGGGGTAATAACGGTTTTTTTATTCAGCAAGAAAAAACAGTATACATTTTCATTCCCACTAAAAATGTGTGCATTAAAATTTTTTCATTGCCATTTTGATTTATTATTTCCCTTTTGGGGTTTGTATGCATATTAATCTTTCTATTTCTTCTTTGGCAGCAATTTTTCTGCTATATTTTTGTTTGCTAATCTCCTTATATATTGAAGATACAAAGCTTGACTCATTCTTTCAACAAACTGACGATGCATTAGACAATGTTCTCTGAATCCTTGCTGACACTTTCCACAGTTGCTGTTTGTCTGATTCCTCCTCCCCTCCTCCTCCTCCTCCCCCCTCCTCCTCCTCCTCCTTCTCTTCCTCCTTCTCCTCCTCCTCCTCTTCCTCCTCCCCCTCCCCCCTCCTTTGTCTTTTTTTAGATAGGATGTCTCTGTGTAACAGCCCCTGGCTGTCCTGGAACTTGCTTTGTAGACCAGGCTGGCCTCGAACTCACAGAGATCCTCCTGTCGCTGCCTCCCAAGTGCTGGGATTAAAAGCCTGTGCCACCACTGCCACCCAACTTTCTCCTGCTCTTTTTAAAACCTCCAGGTAATCAAGGCTGTGCTCCCCTCCATTTTTCCTTTTATTTATTTTTTAAAATTTTGTATTTTTGACACAGGGTCTCATTACAAGCTGGCCTGGAACTTGTTCTGCAACCCAGGCTGGGCCTCAAACTTTGGAAATCTTCCCTTGGCTTCTGGAGTTCCCCCTTTTAAAAGTTTTAATTAAATTTATTTTGATCATGTTTCCCCTCTCTCCCAAATCCTCCCAGATTCTCCCCATCTCATTTCTTGCCAAACTTTATGTTCTCTCTTTCTCTTGCTCAAAAAACCCTAAAAAACACAACATAAAACAAAACCCCCACAAAACCAAAAATCAAACAAACAGGTAAAGGGCCAAGAAAACACA
>CABHPQ010170938.1:26994-46817 GCA_902168405.1 Peromyscus aztecus
ACACACACACACACACACACACACACTGCCAAAATGAAACAAAAGCCCACAAAAAACCCCATGGAGTTTGTTTTATGTTGGCCAACTACGCCTACACCAGTGTTACTCCATTAGAGAAAACCGATTTTCCCTCCCTGCAGACATCAGTGGCAAACAGCCTCTTGGTTAGGGTGAGACTCCATGCCCTCTCCAGCTCTCAGTGCTGGGACTCCATATGGCTTGGACCTGTGGAAGTCTGTCCATGCTGCCATAGACGACTCGGACTTCATATATGTACCAGTCCTGTTTTCTCTGGAGGACTGTTTCCTGGGAGTCGTCCCTCACCCCAGGCGCTGACACTCTATCTTCTCTTCTGCATAGGTTTCTGCACCTTCAGTCTGTGTTTAAAGCATAGAGATGAAAGTTTCCATCTTGTTCTGCTTCGTGTGTGGATCTGATAATATGCCACTTTGATTTACTTCTCAGAACTTGGTCTGGTTTCTTCATCTTACATTTTCCCCTCTCTCTGACTTTATCCTTTCGTGTCACTCCTTTTCTCCTGCAATATTTATCTCCTTTATTCTGTAAATGATCACATACACAATCAAGATTATTTTAAAACACTTTATTGCAAGATACAAGTTTCTGCATACTTGCTCTAACTGTAGAAATTAAGTATTACCTTTTAGTTTAATAAAACACAATATTGCTATTTTTACTTATGGCATTAGATTAATTTTAGGACTCAATATTAAATACAAATTTAACTTAGTTTAATAAATATGCAGCTTTTATTATCCACCCAATAAATCACAGAGGCCTTATTAGGACATTATAATAAAATATGAAGATTGTAGAGTCAATTACAGAGATCACGCAACATTAAATATTATGGTTGCTATGAAAGAGATAGATGAGACATTTATTAACATAGATGAGAGATTTAAACACATACAAAATCAAACCCCATTTGAGATATGAAAGCCTGCCATGATGGGAAAACATGTGAGAGCAGTTTGAAGGACTCTAGCTTTGCTAGGACCACGTGCCTTCGTTTTGTCTAGTCAGAGCTATTTCCCTGCCTCCAGGTAAAATCACTTTGATTTTCCTCTAGTGGCAACCTCTCTCTCTCTCCCCTTTACGCTGCTCTGTGACTTGAATGGGGTCGACCCATCCCTGGTTCCAGCATTTGCATGAAGCCCGAGTCTAGCCAGTCTGGCGGCAACCATTACCTTGAAGAGCATCGGGCTCATGTAGTGGAAAGGAACTTTCCTTTTCTGCGGGCGGCTAAATCTGAAATTCTGGAAGTTTAGTTCATGGAACGATCTTGAAGTTAAATAGAATCCAACACAGAGGAAAGTAGAGGTGAACGGCAGGAGTGAGGGAAGACAGCAGGTGGCTGGGAGGGATGTGGAGGAAAAGGGATGATGGAAAGAGGAAAAAGAAAGCAAAAGGAGCATGAGGTCCCATCTGAGAACATCATTTCAGCCTCCTGGTTGTTTTTCCAGTTCTCAACTGGACCGTTTCAGCTACCTAAGCCAGTAAAGGTCTTCTTTTTAAGCGTTCCCAAATTAGGTTTTTGGTTAGTGAGAGACTGGGGAACCCTGATCGACACAAGAATGAGTGACAGGTACTCTATCAGGAGTGAGCAGTATGAGCAGCGTGGCAATAGTCAGGAAGAGCAATTGTACAGATGGAAGGGGTGCACACTGTAGACATGGAAGTTGACGGAAAAGAACCTGGGAAAACACCCCGTGACACTAAGAGGACTCTGCATGGCAAACTGGGGGATGTCTAAGCCCAGCAGTGTCCAGTACCAATGGAAAAGGAACAATACATGCAATTTCAAGTTGGACTTGCTGTGAGGTTACAGCCTAGGCACACCATAAGTTGGAAATGAATTTAATAAGCCACACCTACTAAATCTCATTATTCAGGAACACAGTACACGGCAGTATTGGGCATCACAAGGCTGATGGTTCTACGGCTCTCTGCCGTGCCCAGCACCACGAGAGACACCTTCGTTACTTATCCCTTACACGGGAAAGCTGAAATCTGAAGCGGCTTCTAACGCACGGAGATCACTTTCACACCATTATAAAGCCAAAAGCTCCCAAGTGAAGCCTTGCAGATCAGGGACTGTCTGTGCTCTAAAATAATTTCTAAAACACGGCATTTCAATAATTAGCTTTGAAATGGAGACTGGATTTTTTTTCCCCCTCTCATAGACAAAAATAAGTCAGATAGGGCTTTGGAAGAGAGACGGAGTTAGCAGGGGGGAGGGATGGCTCCAATATGCTGAATAAGGAAGATGTCAGTCGAGTGGGATGATCTGAAGTATTGGAAGGCTGAAGAGCATTGTGTCCTTGAAGCTTTTATAAAGCAGCCAAGGGAGTAAATTCAATAGAGTCTATATAATATCAGTGAGTGTATTGTACAAAATTGCTTAAGTCATCAACGTGAAGAATGAAACAAAATGTGTATACATGAAACAAGATCGATTGTTTATGGTAAGCCTCACCTCACATTCGTCAGCTATTGAGCACTGATTTTATTTGTTAATGCTGACAGGAAACAGCTGGTGTAACAGATCCAGTCTCTCTAATAATCTACTTCTTAGATAAAAGAGGAGATACTTCACCTCACAGGGAAGGATGTTTAGTAGATAATGTTCCTTTTCTACCCACCATCTTTAGGTTCCTCATGAGAGGATTCCTGGTTTGGTGAATGAGGGCAACCAGCCCATTTGCAATAATTTGCTATCACTTCCTTAAAGCTTGTGGCCATGGGTCTGAGGATGAATTCCACATACTAAGGACAGCAAGATGGAAAGATGGGGAGCCAGGTTCCTAGTTATTTGTGTGTGTGTGTGTGTGTGTGTGGCCTGTGGAGGCCAGAAGAAGGTGTTGGATGTCCCAGAGCTGGAGTTACAGGTGGTTGTGAGCTGTCTAAGTGGGTGCTGGGAACTGAAGTCAGTTCCTATGCAAAAGCAGAAAGTGTTCTTAACCACTGAGTTCTGTCCAGCCCCATCTCAGTAGTATTTTTGATCTCTTGCCCTGGTCTAGATAGTTATCATTTCCTTACCTTGAGCAGTCTGTGTAATGGTCACTGGGCTCTATTTCATCCATCAAACCTATCCCTTATTGAGAAAGTGGTCTAAATGTATCGGATAACTTCAGGGAAGATTTCTCAGGAAGTGAATGGAGAAAAGAGTATTGCTTTTTTGATCAGGTCAGTTCATATTCAACACCAGGATATTTAACATAGATCTATGACTCCAGCATTCTGGTAGTCTAGCCTTTAATGTAGAGAATTTCCACTCTTGGTTGAAAAGTCAATCTGTAAGGCAACATCAGATTGCATTGTATGTCTCTGATTTCCTGTTCATGATCAAGCCTGGTTTTTTTTTTTTTTTTTGTAGCTAATACTTGTCAAAAGAGATTCATGACAAGTTCATTTTGTTAGAACACAAACTAGTAAATACTGATTTAAGATTATGTACTTTGGAATATATAAGTAAGAGGAATTCCTTATACCTGGTAGGGGACTTTCAGTCCCTTGCCAAAGAGATGCTCTAATGTAAAACAGATAAACAAAACAAAGCAAAACACAATCAAGACCATCTGGGCACAAATGTGGAGCCCCTCCCCCAACCCCTTTGTCTTCAGAAGTGTCTCAGCGGTATAGTGAGTAGATTTCTAAACTTTATGTGTGCCACTGACTATATTTGTCAACAATATCTCAAGCTAAGAGAGGAATTCTTTTATTATACATCACATTCACAGGAGTGTCTCCTTTGCATAAAAATACTTGGGACATTTTGAAAGGGATTAGATAGTAAGACCCTATGAGGAAGATATTTCTTTAGCGCTAAGTGGAAAATATAAAGGATAATGTAAAAAGACTTTCTGGTGGTTTCTTTTGAGAGACCTTGTATCACCCATTTCCTCAAAATGTCCTTATAATTTCACATGAGAATATTTGACTCATTCTTTCCTCTGCATTGGCTCTACTATGAAGAAAGTCCATATCCTTACAGTAGTTTTATCTAACAGTGTTGATCTACAGATATAATATTTTATATCACCCTTTGCTGTAGTCAGTTTTCCTATGTCCCACCCAGTCCTGCAGCTGCTCAAACCCAAGTAAATGCACAGAGGCTTATATTATTTTTAAACTATATGGCCTAATGGCTCAGGCTTCTCGCTAGCTAGCTCTCACATCTTAAATTAACCCATTTCTATAAATCTATACTTTGCCACATGGCTTGTGGCTTACTGGTACTTTTACATCTTGCTTCTCCTGGTGGTGGCTAGCAGAGTCTCCTTCCTCTTCCTTTTTTCCCCTATTATCTCTCTTGGATTTTCCCACCTGTCTCCATCCTGTGCTGCCATAGGCCAATGAAGCTTTATTTATCAACCAATCAGAGCAACACATATTCACAGCATACAGAAAGACAACTCATAGCACTTTGCTAAAAAAGTGACCCTGTAAGGATGATCTACACTTTGCATGTAAAATACAATTCTTCTGTGTACATGGTGACAGAATGAATTGTTGCTAATCCACATAGAGAAAAATGTCCTCCCTGATCTAAAGGACTAAAAAGACCTCAGAAGCACTGGAAAAACCTCTCTGCAGCTGTTATGGAAGGTGCTTGGAGGTGGGAAAATGTGAAGACAGCAAATGCTTCAATGTGACTTTTCTTCCACTCACGGGCAAAAGTGACTCTAGCATTTTCCCAGATGTCAGTGGACAAACTGGCTGGGTTGTTAAACACTGTTTGCAGAAACATTACAGCTTGAGACGCATAAAACAAAAAGCTTAAGATGATATCCCAAGATGCCATGAGAAGGCATGTTAGCACTGAAAAAGCCCCATGTTAACAAAGCTTGCTTATTAGGCAGGTATGACTAGTGGTGATGTACTCATGGATGAGAGGACCAGTGTAGTATAAGAGTAAGAAGTAATTTGGATCAGTTCTGGTAAACCAGGAACAGTGACTTTCCCACACAAGAGTCTGAAAGGTTATCTGTTTGCTTGCTTGAGTGAATAAGAGCTATATGAGCAAATGGTTGACTAGGCCATCTTCTGTGTGTGAAACTCAGGGAGTTTTTGCAAACAGCCTGGCTGAGTTGTAACAAGCCACTGCCCATTTCCACTTCTCTCTCACCCAAAGCCATGGGCAGCAGGGATGCCTGATTCTGGGAAACACCGTAGTTCCAGGACGTCACGGCAAGTTTCGATGCCCAAGGTGGCGTTTATTCCCTGCCTAGTTGGCCCACTGGGCATAGAGTGGGGCTCTTCTTTGTGGTTCCTAACAAATATGACTGTGCCAGCCAGAGAATGTGGCCCACTGCCAGCTCATTCCTGGCTGCCTCGTGCTGTCTTTGGCTTTAGATACTTCCCTTTTCCTCCCTAGGCCACCGTATGTCTGAACCAGCAAAGTACCATTATGGTCGATCTCAGATTCTCGTATTTACATGTTTCTATGCTACAAAGTCAGAGATCTACACGGTCATTGGTGGCTTCTTAGCAGTAGAATAGTTGGCCAGCGTCTAAGAGGAACTTTACTATAAAGGAGAGTTAGAAAGAAAAGATCGGTGAAATAAAAGCAACTGAAGAGGCAATGAAGAGAGGATTGCTTGTCTATTATAGCAAACTTGAATTTGTAAAGTTTCCCATGCTCACCAATTCCCCAGGATTCCAAATAAAGAGAAACCAAGACAAAATCAAAACAAGGAAAGCAAAGACAAAAGGCACCAGAGGAGAGAAGTTGAGTGCACACAAGAGGGATACCCGACAGCCAGTGACTAGTAGACTAGTCAAAGTTTAATGAGTTGAAGAAAATCTGAAACTGAGCACAGGACAAAATAAAGAAAAAAGGGAAGTTACAGCATGTGTTTAAAGGGGGAAAAAAATCAAGTTACATATAAGCAGCTCCTGAATGGAAGAGAGTATTTCCACATAGCTTGGAGACTACCCAGAAAATAATTCATTCTAAGTTTACAGTAAATAACCGGTTATCACTAAACATGAATGGATGAAATTAAATGTTGAAGAATGTCCTCAGAGCACTTGAAAGTGAGCAGTCAAATTTGAGGAAAAGAGATAGTGATTTATATGAAAGATAAGTATCTTGAGCTTTTTAGCTCTTACTGTAACACAGTACCCAAGACTGGGTAATTATTAATGGAAAGGCAATTATTTTTGCTCAGTTCTAGCTACAGAATGGAAGCTCAGGATCTGGCCACTGTATCTGGTGAAGGTCTCATTAAAAAATTAGTAAAGATAGTGATCATGGCCTGGCATGTATAGAAGGGAAACAAACATATGAGGTGTAGCCTTGCTTTGCATCAGCCCTCTCTTGGAGTAACTACACTAGTCTCAGGAGAATTGGCCAGCTCCCTCTAGAATGGCTTGCTACTCCTTGACCTAACCACTTCTTACAGTTTGTTGGTCTCTCACTGCCACTACCCTGGGACCAGATTTCATGAGTTTGAAGAAGATAAATCATAGTCATTTATCCATAGAAAAACTGCAAATATACTATATAAATATAAATTATATAGATATTTAAATCTATAACTATCATAAAGCTAAAAATTTGTCCTTTAAAAAGAATAAAAGAAATATGAAATGTTAGTAAATCTGAACAGCAACAAAAAATCATTAGGAAACTAATGTAATGATACAGCTATAATTTTAAAACAAGAGATTATTACATAGCACTACATTAATAGCAGCAAAAATGTCAATGTTGTACAATCTTAGACAAACTATAAATTAGTAAGGGATATAAGATAATTGAAAAGACCAATGACCAAAGTAATAATTAAAATTATATTGTTCTTTGAGACTTCTGTCCAAATAATTTTACGGGTGACTTTTTCTAAACGTCCATGGAAGAAAGAACGTGAAGAGGTAATGGAAGCCTTCTAGTTCGTCTAACAGAATCTAACTAGTCACACTTGACAAAGGACAAAATGTCACACTTCCCCCCCTCACTTATGACAATATGAACATTCTAAACTAGAGACCAGCAAATTTAATACAACAGGGTTTTGATATAAGAACATCCAGCATGACTGAGAAAGAATTCTATCAGAAAGTAGGAGTGACTTAGTGCTGGGAAGCTTATGAAGTAGCGCTTCTTAACCCCTGCCCACAGAAGACTCATTTAAATACTTGTTTGTCTCTCAGGACAGGTTGTGTGAAACAACAGGTGTTGCCATACTGATGCCTCCTCCTGGACCAGGTGAGATGCAGACCAAGAGTGGACAGCTCCAAATAAGATACAGCTGCAGACTGCTTTAGGTTGCAACCAGTTTTTTTTTTTTTTGGTTTTTTGAGACAGGGTTTCTCTGTGTAGCTTTGCGCCTTTCCTGGAACTCGCTTTGTAGACCAGGCTGGCCTCGAACTCACAGAGATCTGCCTGCCTCTGCCTCCCGAGTGCTGGGATTAAAGACGTGCGCCACCACCGCCTGGCTGCAACAAGTTTTTTTAAAAAAATGAAAATATCAAATTCACAGCAGCAACAGAATTATAAAGGAGGCATAATTTATAACTGCAACAAAATTATAAAGAAGGCTTAAAAGATTGGGCTGGTGAGATGGTTCAGTGGGGAAAGCACTTGATGTATAAACAAGCCTGGAGACCTGAGTTTGGTCATGGAACCCATCTAGACTCCACACGAGTATCCTCTAATCTCCACAACTCTCTGCGGACCCCGTAAGAATAATTTTTAAAAGTAGGAAATGGGTCTAGGGCAGAAATTTACTAATGTCCCAAAAAAATATGAAGTGGAAAAAAAATAACATGATAGGAAGTAAGGGGTGGACTTGAATTTTGAAATGATGTAGTTCTCCACAAGTATGCGCTCACTTTCCTGTGCCGATGCAGAATGAGGTGAGCCCCCCTCTTCCATTTGTCTTCTTTGCTTTCTTCCCACTTGTTCATTTGGATTGTATGTTTCCTTTGTGTGAAGTATGGATAGTTAAGACAGTTTGAGCTCCTTCTGAAAAAATTGAACCCTGAAAGGTATTGCAATATATTTTAATGCTACTGTGATTAAAATGCAGATGTTAGATCTTTCTCTCTGTTGTGTACATAGACACATATATTATGTGTGTCATTGTGTTTCTTATATATGTGTTGCTCTAATTGCTGGGAGATAACAATATAAATAACAAGCCATTTAACTTTACTTATTATAGCACTGTGGTTTCTAAGGGTATATATTTGTCCTCGGGGGTTTTCAATGGCAATTTCATGCAAGTTAGAGCCACCCGAGAGGAGGAAACTTCAACTGAGAAAGTGCCTGTATACGACTGGGTTGTAAGTAAGTCTGTAGGGTATTTTCTTAATTAGTGATTGATTGTGGAGGCTCAGCCTATTGTGAGTGGTGACACTCCTGGGCTGGTGGTCTTGGGTTCTATAAGAACACAGGCTGAGCAAGGCATGTGGAGCAAACCAGTAAGCAGCACCCCTCCACGGCCTCTGCATCAGCTCCTGCCTGCAGGTTCCTGCTGGATTTGAGTTCCTGCCTTGGCTTCCCTCAATGGATTGTGATCAGGACATGTAAGCCAAATAAACCCTCCTTTCCTCCCCAAGCTGCTTTTGGTCATGTTGTTTCATCACAGCAATACAAACCCCAACTAATATATAAATACATTAGCATGATACTACGTTGCTACATATGTGTGTATCATACAATATCCCATATAAGTTTAAAAATAAGAGCATATTGCACACATCACACCATAAATTTGGTGAATGTATTTCAAGTGTAGTTAACTAACAATGATAAGATTTCATATCACCCTCTTTCCTGCTCAGAGGTAGCTGATAGGGATGGGAAACACATGTTGTCCAAAAGGGACCAGGGGAAAGTGGATTTGGATTAGATGCTATCTTCACAGTTTCTCACAGCTTTTCTGAAAGCTCCATTCATTGAGATAAATTGATGCTGCATACCCAGATATTTTTATTACTTAGTTGAGCAGCCCGTGCTTTGCATGATGTATAAGGTCATTGTTTTGCTTTCTCAGGCTCCCTGAGTAGAAAGGAGCTGTATTCTCACAGCACTGTGGTAATTCAGAATGTTTTTACTGACATTAATAAATTGGTTGCTTCAAAAAACTACCCGAGATGGCTAAGTCTCATACATATGGTTATTTTGGTCATTCTGAGTTTTCTCTGAGTTAAAATAAGATATTCTCTCTCTCTCTCTCTCTCTCTCTCTCTCTCTCTCTCTCTCTCTCTCTCTCTCTGTCTCTGTGTGTGTGTGTGTGTGTGTGTTTGTGTGCATGCACATGTGTAGGAGCCCACAAGAGCATGTTCATATGTAAGTGCAGGTGCATGAATGTGGAGGCCAGAGGACCTTGGGTGTAGATCTCTCCTTCCATCTTGTTCAGGACAGAGTTTCTCATTGGTTGCTGCTCCATACACTGGGCTAGCTGGCCTGTGAACTTCTGGGGATTCTCCTATTTCTACCTCCTTCCTTGCTGAAGGAGCACTGGGACTCACAGAGGTGTGCTAGTGTTTAACTTTACATGAGTTCTGGGATCCAAACTCCAAGCCTTATGCATGTGCAGCAAGCACTTTATCCTTTGAGATACCTCCTAGCCCCAAATTCCATGTTCAAAGTTGCTAACATTAAGGAGAAAGTAATTAGCAATATATATTCATACTCTAGTAAATCTACGATATTCTTAAGAACAAACTATAGCATCTAAGTGCAGTTTGGAAACACAGTTTACATTAATGAATTGTGCCTAGATTTCTGAATAGTTTTGTTTAGGTATTGATTAATCTGCCATTGATATTTTTAGCTTCTTTTTCCTTGTGAGTAGTGGACTATTTGCTTATGTACTTGGTTGACATTATCAACACATTGCAAAATACATTTGAAAGAAACACACAGAAAGTAAGATATGTCTCAGTGGTCATATCTTAATGACCATCATTCCTTACGAACAGTCCTGATGATGGAGGTTCTGCTTCTCTCACAGAAAGACTGGTTTTTCACCTGCAGTTCTGAAATTAACTGATGCTCCCACCAACTGCAACTCAAAGTGGCCTGCCTGGGCTATACCCCAGGACAGAGTGGTTTCAGATAAGTGTGTTGCAGAACTAAAGCAATTACACTTTTTCTTAGGAAACCAGAGAGGATGAGGAGCAGGAGGAGAAAGAGGAAGAGGAAGAAGTGGGGGGGGGGGGAGAGAAAGGAGAAGAGGTGAAATTACAGGAACAATAGGATCAGCAAAGCTACTTCCATAATTGTAGAAAATTCAGTTGGCAGTTACCTTTTTCTGCTCGTCTTCTTCCCTATCCATGTATATTAATAGCACATCTTCATGGGTTTTATTATGATTTTCTTAGAGGTAGCTGTGAACATTTACGGTGGCAAATGATAAAATCTGTCACTAAAGTGGTGTTAGATAGACAAGGCAACTGGTATCTTTGAAATTAGCAAGAAACAAATTCTGCGACTCACATAAGCAATCAGCCAAGCCTGAAGAATAACACGAGGAAGTAAATCCAAACCCAACCAGAAGGCATGGTTCTCATAGCCAGTCTGAAGAGTCTTACAATCTCTTAGTGCCAAGCAAAATACATCTGGATTCTCCATCCATGATAAAGATTTGATTTTCCTCAACAAATAATTTTTAAAGGCTGTAAGTCTCAACTTAGCTCTCCTGTTGTAGTGATAAATAGTGATGGACACTATGGGCCTGGGCCAATGTTATGCTTCAGTTGAACACATTCATGTTTATCATGCATGATTTTACAAACACACAATTAGGGTGGTCATCTAGTGCTATATTTCTTTGCTTTATTTAATTCTAATTTTTAATGCCCAGATTTGGGGCTACAGGACATTCACCTCAGTTACTTGTCCTCTCTCCCCAGAATCTCCCACTCACTAAAAGCCTGAGAGTAGCCTCCATAGGCTTGGGCAGCATGGGACACCATGGAGACACTCTGTCTAAACTTTTCTGGATTGTTGTGAAGCACAGGTACCTGGGTTGTGGCTCCTCAGGTGTACCAGCAGCCCTCTCCTCCAATGCCTGACTGTCCCAATGGACGTCCTCTTTCCAAGTCTCCCAAGAACCTAGGTAACAGCATCTACCTCTTCTACCATAGCCACTTTCTTCCTCACCCTGAGTTTCTGGGAGACAGAGGAATGAGGACACTCTGTACATGGGGCATTTCTTTCTCTGGTGTTCTTCAGCAACTTAGATCAGGCATGGGAAGGGGCAACTTTACAGGTATACCATGAAACCCAAAATGACAATCTGCTGCATCAAAAGGGGTTGGGTCTTCTATAGAATGAGGTCTTGATAAAGGTTACACCTATCTGAATTTTAATACAGTTTTTATTCTCATAGAGGATGAAAGAAATACATTATTCTAGTGTGGTCAGAGAGATTTATGGGATATCTTTATACATAAAACCTAAGACTTGAAGAGTTCTTATTAGATGATTTTCCAAAAGCAGCCAACTAGAGCACACAAATACTCAGTCTATGTGGCCTGGAAACATAGGATAGAATATTATAATTCCTTAAGAATCAGATATGTGACTTGGTGGTGGTGGCGCATGCCTTTAATCCTAGCACTTGGGAGGCAGAGCCAGGCAGATCTCTGTGAGTTCAAGGCAAGCCTGGTCTAAAGAGTGAGATTCAGGACAGGCACCAAAAATACTCAGAGAAACCCTGTCTCGAAAAACAAACAAACAAACAAAATCAGATATGCTTATGTGTATCAACAAAATGATTTTGTAATTAATCTGAATCCCTCATAATATGGAGCACACAAAGAATCTTATAGTGATTTTTTTCAATAAAAGCACCAATGAATTGTTCCTTTTGTTTTCCTTATCTTTTATAAATGACCTCAGTCAGTTCCTTGAACTTTAACTCAGTTTGGGTGGACTGTTAATGGACTGGACAGCAAATTGTAGGGCAGTGTCTGGATCCAATGCCACTCACTGCATAAGGTAACTCACAAATGCAGCATCTGCAAGGACCTAGCTGTTCAGTCTTGTGAGCAACAAACATTCTTGGAGGAGTGGTAGATTGTAGACTGTGATGTGTTTTGAAAAATTAATAATTAACAAATTATAAACTGGCTTTATTAAGTGTTCACTGTGTAAAAAAGTACACAGCTCAGTGACTCAAAGAAAAAAAAAAAGAGTACAGTTTCCTAAATAATGACAGAGCCACTTTTCCAGACTCATTTCCTCACAGTTCTGAATTTTATGCTGATCATATATCACGGGTATTTAGTAAGAAATCGGGAAAAACATTAGCTGTTATTTTAAGTAGTTCATGCTTGACTCTTAAAAATGTCAGGTGGTTCCTATTTTCTGCAATTATCTGTGAACAGTACATTCTCTGGTCCTGCCACTCAAAGTGTTTTCTGAAGAACAGAGACATCGATACTGGTTATGAACTTGTTGGAATTAACCCCTAAGCTCACTAAACCCAAATCTGCATATATTAGGATAAAACAGCACAGGGGTTTGGCCATTGCTTAGGGTTCTGTTTAGACTGACTTGTCCTTAAAGCTTTTCAAAAAAGAGATGCCAGGCCTTCCCCCACAGTAGATCCATGGGATGTGAATGGCTGGGAGCTCCATGGGGGCTTTTACACCCACCACCCTCAGAGGTCAACTGTTTATGTGCATGTGGCATCCCTTCCACTGTTAGGAAGAAAACCACACAGTGAGTGGTGACATGTGTTTTCAGGATGAGCATCACAAAGTGTAGCATGAATCTTAAAAGTCTTATTAATAAAAATCAAACCTCAGCCAGGTATTGGGGTGAACACTGGAAGGTCAGAGAGACAGAACGAGCCACTATCTCACCTTGCTGGATCCTCAGCTGGTCTTGTTTCCTCAGACTGGAGGCCTCTGAGTCTTCATCTAAAATGGGTCTCAGCTGAACTGCTGCTAGAGGCCTGAAAGCTAGAAGCCAAAATGCTTCTCCAAGCCAAATGCCTCTCCAGGGCAAATGCCTCGAGTTTCTGGTCCTCACGCCTTATATACCTTTCTCCTTTCTACCACCACTCCCTGGGATTAAAGGCTGGTTTATTGGGATTAAAGGCGTGTGTCACCACGCCTGGCCGTTTCCAATGTGGCCTTGAACTCACAGAGATCCAGAGGGATTTCTGTCTCTGGAATGTTAGGATTAAAGGCGTATGCTACCACGGCCTATCCTTATGTTTAATATTGTGGCTGTTCTGTCTCTGACCCCAGATAAGTTTATTAGCATGCACAATATTTGGGGGAATACAATACCACAACAAAGCTAGCCCCTAGTTCAAACGTTGGAACTCCTTTTGGGTGACCAAGGCAACAATTTGAGGATTAACTAAAGTTTATAAGGTCAGTATTACTTCCTTACGCTGTAAATAATGGGAGTTCTTGATAGAAATGACTTAAACCAGAGAATAAGTTATTTGCTATACATTGTCCTAAAAAAAAAAAAAATCATCTTGTTGCTTGAGCATTTGGTTCTGTGATGTTTTACACCCATGACAAAAGTTTGTTTCTGAAATGTCTGTAAAGCATAGGGAAGCTACATAGCTCTACAGTTTCCCATTTGAACCTTTTCTACCAAGCACTTACCATGCAATTTGCCAGAACAGTGGTAGCTCTCACATTCTTTGTTTGGTGCATTGATAACAGTACTCACGTGTCAGACCCTAAACATAAATCTGAGAACCCTTATTTTCCCCCTCATTTTACATGACCCTTTGCCCTTGAACAACTGAAGGTAACCAATGACTACCAGCTTACCCGCCTCCACTGTCATCTGGTTGAGAATCTACACAGATTAAAACATTCTAAGATCATGGCTCAGGTTTTGGTTTGTTTGGGGTTTGTTCTTTCTTTCTGAAATGCTGGATGTTAAGACTGTAGGTCTTGTTTTCCTCAGCAGGGACACTCCACGGGCAGTTGCTGATTTCATAACTGATTTTGGTTTTCTTCAGTGGATGGTTTTGTGCTGCCCATCTTCTCGATGCCAATCACTCCTAGTTCTAGTCTGGAAAAAGTCAAATGCTATCGTAACGAATGTGTATAGTACCTGGAGAACTGGAGGACTGTTCTTAGTGAAAGTTGTTTTTATGAAATAAATTTGGGGATGACTTTCAATAACTCAATGAGACATATTCATTGTTTCCTTCAACAAATAAATTAATCTAACAACAACAAAAAAGGAACAAAACTCTTCTGAGTTTTAGTAAAACATTTCAAGACATTGGGTAAATGAGGCTTTGGGAAGGGAATAAACATAAAAGCTCTTTAGTGTGATTTTAGTGAATGATATGTGATGCAGCATGCCTCATGCAGTAGAACTGTGCCTTACTGCACAGCTGTTGGGACGAACACCCAGAAGACTCCTTGTCTGTCCCTGACAGCCTGAAGGTTATCTTTATTCTAGTCTCAGAAACCCATAGGAAATTTCATTACAGACTTGGCATTGTGAAACAGAAACAGGCCTTGCATGAAAGGATTATCTCAAATGTAATTTTAACAAGGCCTCCCAAACCATGTCATCTTATTTTGACTTTAGTTATATGTTTGGGGTACTTAATTACATTTCTGACTTGTACATACTCACACTTGCCTATGAGGGAATACTTATTAGCAATAACTGCTAAGAGATTCTTTTCACTTTTAATTAAGTTCCTTGAATCCATCTGAAAATTGTGATTTTTTTTTTCTGTAGTTTCTAAAGACAGACAATTTAAAGGTTTTGGGCTTTTGAGATACCTCCAAATGCTTTTCAATATTGATTTGAGAATTACATAGGGGGGAAAAGGCATATGGGTTTGTATATAGTTAGTTATTTGGAGCTGGTGAATGATAAAATTATTTATCATATATTTGTGGAATGATCTACTATGTGGAAAGTACTATGCCATATCCTCTCCAGGGCAATATGACTACTAATTAATAGTTCTAAATACACATCTGTACTTTCCAGCATTCTGCTCTATTAGGGTTCCCTGAACTATCAAGGAAACAGTGGCATCAGTGCAAGCAATCTGACGATAATTTTAAATGCCTTTCAATTAACATAGGTTATGGCGATTAGGTTGTGATCTTTACAAAGAACATTTGAAGGAGTTTTTTTTATTGCTTCCTTGTTTCTTTTTTCTTTCTTTCTTTCTTTTTTCTTTTTTCTTTTTTCTTCGAGACAGGGTTTCTTGTGTAGCTTTGTGCCTTTCCTGGATCTCACTCTGTAGACCAGGCTGGCCTCGAACTCACAAAGATCCGTCTGCCTCTGCCTCCTGAGTGCTGGGATTAAAGGTGTGCGCCACCACTGCCCGGCCCTTGTTTCTTTTTAAACTGGGACCCTAGGAAGACTATGATCTTCCATTACCACTTAGAATTTCCAAGAAAAAAAAAACATTTAGAAGACTTAAAGAAACAGAGGAACATTATAAAACAAAGGAAGGTAGACAGTAATACCTGTCCCCATAATGGAATATAGATATGAACAGCTAGTGATGTTAAGTGTTATAGGAAATGGTGTTAAGGGAGGAGAGACACATTTGGTGTAAGAAATAATTCCACTCAGGAAAAAGAAGGAAAGTCAAGGAATATGAGGAACGATCTTCCCTCTGGACTTGCTCCATTGTGGAATCATTGTTCTAAAAGCCAACGATTAAGAAATCCCAGACACTCAAATTTATCCTTGCAAGATACTGGATTTCCTCTAAGGAAAAGACTTCAGGGCAGTGTTGCTCAGCCGCCAGGGAGAGCATGGGTGGGATGACCTCACAGGCCTTTCCATCATTAGTTTCTTGATTGTTGTGTTCCTAAATTTTCCTGGGTT
Organism: Peromyscus aztecus; assembly: GCA_902168405.1. Classification (NCBI taxonomy): domain Eukaryota; kingdom Metazoa; phylum Chordata; class Mammalia; order Rodentia; family Cricetidae; genus Peromyscus; species Peromyscus aztecus. The sequence continues at coordinate 42,827 of CABHPQ010170938.1, forward strand.
TTGGCTTTTGGAGTTTTCAAAGAGACTTCTGAAAATGTGTATGAGGAGAGAAGCACATTGGGAATGGCTTAATCCTTTGTACTGGAGAAAGCACACTACTTATTTTACTCCATTTAGTAGAAACAGTAAACAGCCACTCACTCCTTCACTCAGCAAATATTCCATCACTGTGTGCTCTGTACCAGGAGTTTGCCTCTGAGTAGGACAGTTCAACATCCTGACTGCCAACCAGTACTGGTAATGCCTTGGTTAAAAATGCGTATATATTACAAGCAATGTACACATAGCAAGCACTGATCCATGAGTGAATAATAAGTATTATATTAGAGAAGAAAGACACTTAGGGTGGATAACTCCTGCTGTGTGGGGGAGTTGCTGCTTTCTCTGTGTTCTCATGCTCCAAGCCCCATGTCCTATGAAGATCCAGGAGGCAGGGCACAGAGAGCAGGTAAACCCAGCTTGCACTGTCCTGTAGCAACAAGCCACATACATGTACCTCCTCCAATACTCCTGTGGACTAGGACCACATGACCTGGAATAGAGAGCTCTTCAAGAGGAAGGGGAAGTGCCTCATGATAGATATTCTTGGGAGCTGGTAATGGAAAGTGAGTAAGGCAGCCATGAGGACCCAGTGTAACTTGGAATTTGCAGGAAAAGACAGACGCAAACCTCGCCACTTAGGCTGCAGTTACCTTCCAATCCATCCTTTGAATAAAGGTGAGTACTGAACTTCATAAACTTCTTTGACCAAAAATATGAGGCATCTAGTGATTATCGATTGCAATAAATAGTTAGATATATTAAAAGTGTGAGAAAAGTATGTAGCCAGAAGTAAAAAACAAACAAACAAACAAACAAACAAACAAACAAACAAAAACACAACCTAAAGAAGTCATGAATTACAAATTTTGTCTTGGGGGAAATATAAATTAGGCATAGTAGGAAACTAATGATATCTAGTAATAGAGCAATTATAGCAATATACAGTATTGAAAGTTACTTAAAACTTACAAATTGTTCATTTCTGGAATTTCTGTGTAGTATTTTCAAGCTGGGGTTGATTATGTGTGACTAAAACCTTGAGAATCAAAACCTGAGATAAAGGAGAATACAGGACACCTGTTCCTCTTGCAGTTTGAAATGTAAAGGGATGTCTAGTTTCATTTCTGTCGCTCTGATCAAATACCCTGACACAGAGCAACACAGAAGACAAAGGGTCCATTTTAGTCTCCAAATTCAGGTTACATTCCACCCTGGTAGGAAAGAAAATGTGGCAGGAATTTAAAAACTAGTCATATCACATCTGTAGTTAAGAGCAGGGAGAAATGAATGCATGCATGCATGCACGCATGCTACTCGGCTTACCTTCGTCACCCTTACACAGTCCAGGACCCAACTGCAGGGAATGGTGCCACCCACAGTGGGCTGTGTCTTCCCATGTCAATTACTACAAAGCAGAGAACCCACTCCAATAGACATGCCCTCAGGCTAATCTTATCAAGATGATCCCTCTTCCCAGGTGACTTTAGATTGGGTCAAATTGGTAATTAAAACTAACCATCACAGGGGATTACAATTAAGATGAGGTGTCCAAAAAAAGACCCAAAATACAGTTTCACATTAGCCAGGGTAAATGTGCTATTCTTCTGCTTGGATGTTCAGGGTTAGTAAAGTTCCCTGCATTCCCCATGGGATGGAAATTGTGCTAGATATTGGTGAAACATAGGGTTACTGTTGAAATTATTTATAAATGAGAAACAGATTTTGAAAGAAAACACACCTCAAAGTGCTTAGTAATTTTGTGGTATAAATATATGCTCTCCCTTATACAATGCTCTTGGCCACCTGGACAGGACAATGTGTGAGAATCAGTATTGTAGCTACAGCTGAGACAAATGAAGGGGAGGAGATCAATCTCAGGTAGCCCCGAAGGGTCAGTTTGTGACAGGAATTCACTAACTCCAATAAGCTATGTGTACATACGCCCGCATGCTACAGAAATTTAAATGTAAGCCCTTACCATATTCCAAATAACACGTAGACAGTTTACAGTAAAACCATGTGATTTTCATGGTACCCCTAGGAAGTGGGAAATAAAAAAAACTCATCTCGTGTTCTTTATATGCCTATTCACAAACTTTGGTTGGCTGATAGACTTCCCCCAGTAAAATAAACCAGAGAATAGTTTGTGAAGCTCTGCCTCACAAACTATTGTGTTGGGAGAACCTTGTTAATCTGAGCTCACATTAGAGTCAGAGAAATAAAGACCTTATGGCATGCACTTAAATCAGCGTCTGTCAGAGTGAGGGTCATGACTCAGTAGGTTGTGAAATCCAGGGAGTCCCAACCAGAACTTAAAGACAAACGAAAAACAAACATAAAGAAAACACCAGGGTTGTTTTAGGCAGAACAGTCGAAAAACCAAATAATGGAATTTTAAATGAGCGACAATGTAAAATACACACACACACACACACACACACACACACACACACACAGCCAAAGCCAAAGCCAAAGCCAAACTTTCTGAAACATATTTTCCTGAAAGTTCCCTGAACTGTTTGTTGTGCAAAAAAGTGTTTCAGTGAACAAGTGTCTGAATGTTGTGAACCGACACAAGAACAGCCCTGTAGCAGCATGGAGAACACATCATTTTGTCACCACTTCAGATCAGGGAGTTTTAAAGTGGAAATACCTCAGAGGGGAGAAACAAAAATGGAGTTCCAGGACTTGTCGGATAGCAGTCGGGACAGGGGACGACGGTTCTAGAGCCCAGGTCTGTTTGTACTCCATTTTCCTGTATACAGTGACCACACTTTTAATTTATGCAACGTTGAGGCTTATTTGCTTTCAAGGGACAGGACAACCTGGTGCAAAGCTCAGGCCTTCATCCCTAGACTTCAAGTCAAGGACACTCCAAGGCAATGCTGCAGCCTGGAGTTGAAAGGGGAGAGTCAACTGAGAGGTCCTTCAGTCCTGAGGCTCTACTCCCATTTCTAAGCAATAATTAACTAATTAACCTAACACACTTGTTACTAGATGAGGCTACTTCCCAAACGCTCCTGTAAATGTCTTCCTTATACGATTTTGACAGGACAGAGCCAACACAGCAACAACGCCGCCGTGCGACGGGTAAGCTGGAGGGACAGCCTTTCCTTCAGCTCCCTAGGAATAAACTATTTATGAAGACATAGAGCAAAAATTAACTGCATTTTTGGCAGGATTGCCTCTTCAGGACCTGACTCCACTTCCCTATTTCCAGGTGAAGTCTTGAAAATTCCACCTCAACGTGAGCCTCATTACTCTGGTCTAATCTTGGGTGAGGGTGGTCCTTCAGGACAGGAAAACACCCCCCCCCCCACCTCCCCATGGCCACTCTGGTCTACCCCAACTCTCAGGTCGCTGTCCTTTCCTCCCTGAAAGCTGCAAACCGCAGAAGTCACTAGATAACTTAATCTGGCTGTAAGCAAGAGCCCCTGAGGCCTGTGTACTCTTGTGATAAACGGAAGCATCCGGCTGAGTCAAGAAAGGGAACGCGGTATCTTTGAAAACTAATATAAACGAATAAAGCATAAACAAGAGCTTTGCAAGAGAGAGTCCCCCCCGCCCCCCACGCCCATCCAAGCGTAGGAGGGGGATGAGTATCTGGAGGGGGAAAATCCCCCACGTCCTTGGGCTTCTCTCGGGAGACTTTTCCTTGCCTGGGCGGGAGTGGTGGTGGTGGGGGTGCGGATAGAGGAGGCTGGAGGAGGTGATTTCCTCCAGCCCAGGTCTGGTCCCCGGACCCTCCCCCTCCCTCCGCCAGTCGGGATGGGAGGCGCGCCTGGACCCTCCCTCCCCGCCCTCGTCCCATCACGGAGACCTGGGGGATGCGGGGTCCAGGCGGCGCTTTCGCAGCCCCGGGCCGGTGCGAGTCCTGACCCTGCGCCGGGGGCGCGGGCCCCGCGTGACGTGGGCGCGCGGCGGGAGGGGCCGCCTGGGGGAGGTGGGG
>CABHPQ010170939.1:9433-45800 GCA_902168405.1 Peromyscus aztecus
AAGAAAGAAAGAAAGAAAGAAAGAAAGAAAGAAAGAAAGAAAGAAAGAAAGAAAGGAAGGAAGGAAGGAAGGAAGGAAGGAAGGAAGGAAGGAAGGAAGAACCCTACAACCACAACAACAAAAGAAAGCTCATGCCCCTCAAATTATCCCCTAATCTCTCCTCAGTTCTCTACAGAAAGACTTGTCTTAGTTGCAGGCATCCACTGTGCTGTTTTAACCCTACCTCTTGAAGAAAATTTCTATTGTCAAGTAGAGCTATGACCTTTGTCCTGTCAAAGATTATGGTCAACTGTCAGTCCCCTTCTTTCATCCTCTGGGTACTCCCAGCCCCTGGGTTTCAGGATACCACACTTCTGATTTCTTTCTACCTCCTGGATGCTTTTCTGTTGAAGTGGAAGTGTTTTAGGCTTTGGTCCTCACGGCTCTCCAGGTAACTGGACTATCTCACTGCCTGCTTGGTAACATCACATGGATGTTCAGTAAGAATCTTATCTCAACCAATCTAAATTTTGAATTCTTCTCCCACTGCATCCAAATCAATCCTCACTTAAAACTCACTTCTTTCAATCAGTTAAGACCAAGTCACCCAAAAGTTTAAGGAAATACTTTTTAAAAGACTGCCATTCCTTGTTTTAGAACTATAATAATTTTTATTTCGTTGTAAATGTTATAAATGCATATAAATTCAATGTGTTTTGATCATAGTCACGTCACATTCTTCCCCACTACTCCCAGATCTGAACCCCTTCCCAACTTCATGTTCTTCTTTTTCTTTTTTAACTGAGTCCAATGTATGTTGCTTATCTATACATGGGCCATCCACTGGTCATTGTCATCCTACCAGCAGCTACATCCTTAAAGACACTGACTTTCCTTACCCAGAAGCCATCAACTGTCAATAATTCCTCAAGTGGGTGGGGATATCGGGGACCCCCCCCCCCACACACACACACCCCACCACAGACTACATGTTGGAATGTTGACTAGCTTGATTTTGTTCCTGCCTTGTATAGGCAACCACAAGGGCGGTGAGTTCACGAGGTCAGCGATGCTTCCATGTCCTGAAGATACTGTTTTTCCTGGTCCTTCCTGAACTCTTCCTATCTTTCTGCCCTCTGTTCCTCTAAGCACTCCATAGACACATATCATCTCTCTCTTTTTTCCTCATGCCCGAAATCTGAGTTTTGTCAGCTATTCCTTCACACACTATTCCATTTTAATTAACCAACTTCTGACCAGCATTCCACTTCCACCACAATTCGGCCCTCCATCTGCTTTTTCCTGGACACCTGAGTTTACTTCCTGTGGTCTTCCTCCTTCCACTTAGGGTTCCCACAACCCACTTTCTATGCAGCGCTCTGAAGGGTGTTTTAATAAATTTGTTCAGTCCTGTTCCTGTCTAGTATCTGCTAAAGCCTGCTACTGATTTCTGATAGAATTAGACCCAACTTTTTAGAAGGCAATACTTCACCTAGATTCTGCCAAACTCTCATGTTTTATTTCCTGTGATTCTTGGCTTACTCATCAGGCTCTAATCTTACTTGCCTTCTCATTGTTTGTCAAGCACAGCAAGACATTATCATCTCTGGCCTTTCTCATGCATGAGTTCTTTTGATGGCCAGTGTCTTTCCCCTAAGTCTTTTTTGTAGGCATCGATTCCCTGACCATTGAAGTCTCTATTCAAATGCCATCTTTTGGAGAGGGCTCTCTGAATAGCTAAAATTAAAATAACTACTCAACACTTTACCCTTGTTTTCAACATAGGTCTTACTGTTGTGTGAATTATTATATACCATTTACTTATTAGGTACTTAACAGTTTCTCTATACCAATGGTTTTCAACCTGTGGGTCAAGACCCCTTTGGGGGTCACATATCAGATACCCTGCATATCAGATATTTACATTATGATTCATAACAGCAAAATTACAATTATGAAGTAGCAATAGAAATAATTTTACTCTTTGGGGTCACTACAATATGAGGAACTGTATTGAAGTGTTGTTTGCAGCATTAGGAAGGTTGAAAATCACTGCTCTATACCATGCAATAAGCTTAGTGATGGTAGGAACTTTGTGTCACATACCACTTCCAGCCCATAGCAGATACATGTTGGACACACAGAATTCATCTTTACTAAGTAAATAATAATACTCAGATATTTTACTTCAAACATCCTGATCAGCTAAAAAGGATACACTATGAGTTTACAAACACCAAAAATCTTCCAAATTTTATGTCTTTCCTGAAAATATTAAAATACACTAATAATTGCCTGAGAAAGGTGCAGCCCTTGCCAGGGTTTCCACAATTATCTTGAATTATCTTGATATCTTCAGGTTCTAAATCTCCATTCTCTGTCTCACATCAGAATTAGTTCATATTGCTCAAAGGCATGCAGGACCCAGATACATTTTAAGGCACTCCAACTGATCAATCTGTTTCCAAGACATTAACAGCTGCTGTTTTAATCATTTATGGGACCATTGCAGCTTTTCGGCTTTGAGTCAAGAACTGAGGCACTGTGTTTTGTTTCATGAAATTGGCTCATGAAGAAAAGGACTTCCCTTCCAATTTTGCAAAGCCAGGTTGGAGGCTGATGCCTATCCAGAAGAGCAAGCTGTGATGTCCCTAAACCCATGGTGGAGGAGTGGCCCTTTACTGGCAATACAAGCTTGAAACTGGATCTGCAATCCTCCAATTATCTATCATCCTTGTAAAAATGCCTAGGTACCTTTGTGTACCTTATTGATCATAACATTTTAGCTTAGAGAATGTGCATTAGTTTACTGCTATTTATCATTGCCAATCTCTATCTTTGAACTGGGTACCCTATACAAAGAATATCATGAAGATGAGCAATAGAAAATAGAAATGAATAGCCATGTTATATGGCAGGAAAGGACTTTGGAAATGATGAAGCCCTAATTCCATTGGCAAAGGGTCCAGAGATGTTGAATGACCATGTCTTAAGTTACAAAAGAATGGTGTCCATTCGGGGAGGATGCAGCCCTACCATGCAAAGCTTGATAAATGAAGAAGGTCTTTATGCTAATTAGGAAAGGGCTCTCGCTTCTCCACTTGCTCCACTTTACATCGGGCACATGATTTGATAAGGCTTGATTAGTTTGATGTCAGCCTTGTGATTCCTTTGGTTGAATACCCTCTTTCAGTATAAAACTTGGAAAACCACTTGCCTTCTCATCCCTGAGCCCTCCATTGTCACCTCATCCTCATTCACCTTATTCTTTGTGTGTCTAAGAAGAGATTCACGGGGTTAATGCTCACTCAGTATTTCCTATCAGTCAAAATGAATGGACAATCCCCTCTGTGAATGAAGCATAAGGAGAAAGGCCATGAGATAAACTAAAAGCAAGGCTTCTCTGTTGCTGAACTCAACATTTCTTCCAAATGGGCTGCTTTCTAGGAAAACATTCTGGTGGCCATGGTCCAATGACAACATTGCAAAGCTGGAACGTGAGAAATCCTCCATGACCTGCCTTGCATTAATTACTGTTTACCACAGGGGCCCAGGGATAGGACTGTGCAAGATCCATGACTTCTGCTCATTTGGGAGCTAGGAAATAAGTGTAGAAGAAACAAGGTGTAAAACAATGAATCAAAAGATAATCTACCAAAAATAATAAATGTGAAATTAGCACTTAGAATAAATAATACCATGAAAAATACATGAAAAGATACACATTTTAGTTTGGATACTTTAAATACCATTACAAGTAAAACTACCAAAAATAGGCTGGTGATTATATTAGCATTATCAATGATTCACTATATAGTACTTTTAGGAATATATGTGTTAGCATTCAGACCTGCCCCTTAGGGATCTGCCCAGCATCCTGACTCATTTTATGTAAAGTCCCCTTTAAGAAAAAAAAACCCTCCCCCTTCTCTTCTTTTCTCTTCTCTCTCTCTCTCTCTCTCTCTCTCTCTCTCTCTCTCTCTCTCTCTCTCTCTCTCTCTCCCCTTTCATGAGGCTGCATGCACCTCTGCTTTCTCTCTTTGCCTCTCTTCATCTTTCTCTCTCTTCCTCCTTTTCTTTCTCTCTCTTCCCTCTCCCCTCCTCCTTTAATAATAAAACTTTCCATGTGGATGCTGTGTTCGCATGGTGTGAGTAACTTTCTGCCATGCCCCCTTGGCCACCACCCATGGTATCTACATGGCATGTCTCCCTCACCCACCAGGCACCTTGACTCAAACCTGCCAAGGCCGCCACATGCCGTTTTACAACCAAATGTAACTGTAGAGTGCAGTTTAAATGTTTATTGCTTTGATAGTTATTTTAACCCTACAAGATTTAAACCAATCCAATGCTTGATTAGTGGCTTCCAGGTGCAAAGCAAATGCTAGGTGCTTTACAGTAAATAAGATGAGCATGACAAGAAAGAGTGTCTACCAGGTGTTCACTATCTCGTGGGAGTAAGGAAGGCTGGATAAATAGCAGCAGCACAGCAGGAACGTGAAGTGCAAGTGTCTCGTGGTTCCAATTTGCCTCTTTGTTTCTGTGATAAATCACTGAACAAAAGCAGCTTGGGAGAGAAAACCATTTATTTGGTTCATAGGTCAAAATCTATCATTCCCTAGAGGAATACCATAGTAGGAACTTAAGGTAGGAACTGAAGTGGGTACCAAAGAGAAATTCCGCTTACTGGCTTTAATTCCTCTCGTTTGCCTAGCTACCTTTCTTCTACTGCCCAGGCTCTCTGCCCACAGTGGGCTGTGCCCTCCTATATATCAATTAGCAATCAAGAAAATGTCTTTCAGAAAAGCCCACAGGTCAATCTGACGGAGACAATTCCTCATTTGAGGTTCCCTCTTCCTAGGTGTGTAAAGCTGATAAATGATGCTAACTAGGGCAGTCATCACACAGTCACATTATGATAGCAGGACAGGCCCAGGAAATCATGGTGGCCTCTGAGTTGAATTTACTGCCTGAGGAGCATGCTAATAGATGGTTGTGGGGTAAAGAATAGAAGAGCATGTGCCTGGGCTGATTTCCAGATGCCTAGATAGAACTCACTGCTGGGATGCTGGGCTGAGCCAGCTAAGAGAATCTTGACTGCCGGCATTTGACCTCCAAAAGGTAGAAAAAGAGGCCAAACAACAACAAAATCACTTTACAACTGGTACTTAGTGTAGTGGGTGCTTGCAGTGGTCATCAGACACCCTAGACAGAGGTCAGTGCTGTTCTCCACTAAATATGGAGAAAAAGACACATGGGCAATGAAAAAGCAAATCTGATAGACACAAGCTAATGAGAACGCACAATAAGATAAAAGCCACAGTGAACTTTGAGTCAACAACAAAAGCTTCTCAAAGTGGCAATGATGGTCAAGGTCACAGGAAGCTGGGGCCCAGGCTGTGCTAATGCTCCAGGTTCCCTAACAACAGCTGCAAGGAGAACATCCCATTATTCTACCTCCGTCTTTGTCATTGAAATGATTCAGAATAAAGAGACAGGAATGAGCCTTGGCAAGAGAGAACTGACATTCCAGGGAGGCAAAGGATTACAAAGAGCACATGCTCCTCTGAGTGAGTTCAAGTAGCCCGACCTCAACATGTCACATCTCAAGGTTACAGCAGAACTCACAAGTGAGCAATGGAGCGGGTGACACCAACCTTCAGGAATGCACAGAAATGCAAGAGGCAGATGAGACAGGAGATGGCATAAGTCGTCCTGGCTTTCACCATATGGGAAAAAAAGGACTCTGCAAGCCAGAAAGGGACATTTGACAGCAATCCCAAGGGAATTGCTCAAATAAGGGACCTGTCAGCATTTAACGCGGGAAATTAGAAGTCAATACGGAGTCATAATGAAGAAATACGTAGAACTGGTGCAGGAGAGATGGCTCAGTAGTTAAGAGCATTAGCTGCTCTTCCAGAGGAACCAAGTTCAATTTTTAGAACCCACATGGCAGCTCACAACCATCTGTAACTCCAGTTCCAGGGGATTTCATTGTCCTCTTTGGCCTCTGTGAGCACAAGGCACACATGTGACACACAAACATCATTCAAGCAAAAACTTAGACACATACAATAATAAAATGAAATTTAAAAATATATAGAACTGTGGAATATCAAACTGGAAGGAGGTGTGACCTTGTTGGAGGAGGTGTGTCACTGGGGGTTAGCTTCCAGGTTTCAAAAGCTCATGCCTATTGGTGAAATTATTAAGGCCACTCCACGTAGTTAAAAAGGAGGTTTATTTAGTGGCGTTACTTACAAATGAAGGGATAGGTAGGTTGCAGGGTCTGGGGAAGACGTAGCGCAGTCTGGCAGTGTTCTCTAGAGAACTCTGTTCGGTCTACCTCTAGCATCCAGGGTCCAGGAACCAAGAGAGGGCATCCGGATCTCGGGTCTTCAGGGCCCTCCCTTGGCCCCGCCTTGTAGGTGTGACAGTTACCGAAGTCTCAATGGGGGTTGGAACTTCCAGATCAAAGCTCGAATGGCTACCCACTACACATGCCATTCCTAGTGATCTATTTCTGTCTGCTTCTCTCTTTGTCCCATGGTTGTTATCTCAATATGTAAGCTCTCAGTTACTGTTCTGGTGCCGTGCCTGCCTGCCTGCCTGCCTGCTTGCCTGCCTGTTTGCTTACCTGTCTGCCTGCCTGTTTGCTTGCCTATCTGCCTGCCTGCCTGCTTCCTTACCTGCCTGCTTGCCTGCCTGCCTATATACTCCTTACCATAATGGTTATGGATTGACCCTCAAAAACTGTAAGCAAACTCCCAATTAAATGCTTTCTTTTATAAGTCGCCTTGGTTTTGTCATAGGAATAGAATAGTGATTAAGTCACCAGGCAAAGGGTCCATACTGGAACTGATAAGCCAGCCATGAATGTCACCTCACTGCAGGTAATAACAGCCGGAGAAAGGAGTGAGCTTACCTATGTCCCTGTCACTCTGATTACTTCAGACTCCAGGCCTGAACTTCTTTCAAATGATCTGCCAATAACTTAATAATCCAGTCCCTGAAGTTCAGCCTTCCATCACCACCAAAGCCAGAAACAGGATCGTGTGTCTTTGGAGCCCCATATATCTATGAGTATAATACAAAAGTGCCACTTTGAAGCACACCACACACTACACTTTGTAGTAATTATTTTGTACCTGCCTTCAGATCTCCAACACACACACACACACACACACACACACACACACACACACACACATACACACACACTTTTTTTGTCCTGACCGAAAATACCGCTGGAGTATTTTATCAAATACTTTGACAGTTCAATTTCTCTTTTGTATTTGGTTCAGGGTTAGGATGGGTCTTCCCACCACAGCTAACTTCAGAAAATCCCTCACAGATGAGCCCAAAGGAACTGGGCTCCAATCTAATCTAGATAATCCAGCAAGGCAAGACCAGAAGCTTGTTTCCTAGGTAACGCTAAATCCAGCCAAGATGACAATGAGAGGCAACCAGTGCTATACTATGCCTTCCTACATACTGAAAAGGTACTCAGGTTGTAGCCCAAAACACTGAAAGAAACTGCCCTGTCCTTGAGCCCAGACTCCCCTTCCCATTATGAACTACATGCCCTGGCTCCTTCTATCAGGTGTACCCGGGTAGATGTCGGGGTTCAGTGTTGGGGTTCAGCCTTGACCTATCGAAGGGTTCCTTGAAGAGGGGAGTGAGGAATTGGGAAATGCCAGATAGAAAATATAGATGAAGAAAAAAGAGACACGGGATAGCTTCGGGAGGGTCCTGGGTCAATACCCAGCAACCTCTAGTTTATTTCTAATGGGCTTTTTATACACTAGCAAGGGTAGAGGCAAAAGACCTCCTCCTTTCAAGACCAAAGCACAACTACAGCCAAGTGTAGACTCTTCAAAACATCTGGTAACCACGCCTTTGGCCAAATCATCCTATTATGCAACCCTGCTGGGTAAAGCAAGCTCAGACTTTCTGACCTTGAATAAGGCCTTACTAAGGAGCCTCTGCGGGCCCCCACAGGTAGGCCACACTTTCCTTTCACTGTCTATCAAAGAGAAGCAGCACTCTATGAGAAAGCCCCCCCCCCCAAATGCTTTGAATCCATCACCTTGCATTTAAAGTCTCTTTCCTTGGCCTCCCAGTGGGATTGTTCAGGTACTCTTCTCTTAGGGTAAAATTCTCCCAACCTGCTTTGGGGTGACCCCAGCCAAAAGTCAGGCCACTCCCATTTCCTCCACTACTAAGTAAAATATTCGGGGCCAATATTGTTCTGGAATTATTTTATATTTCATTTTATACGTTAGCAAACAAGTAGGGATGAGAGAATTTTGAAGAGCAGCTTTGCCTGGTTTAGAAATGTCTGTGACAGAGGTTGAGAACATAGCACGACCGTCTCCGGGGTCAGATGCCCTTGCCAGCCTTGGCTGTTCATGTCTGTGGTCCTCCTGAGCAGCTGCTTCTCCTGTATAGGCTTTTGGTTTCTGGGGCCCCCAATCCTGCAGTAGTCCTTCCTCCTTGGGCCAAGCCCAGTTCCACCCCTCTCCCCACTACCCTGGGATCTACAGGGTCAAGCACTGGCCTCCTCAGAGCTCAGCATGGGTCCTGGTTGCTTTGTCATTGCCACTTGACACAAGCTGGAATGATCTGGGAAGAGGAACCTTCATTGAGAAAATGCCTCCATCTAGATTGCCTGTAAGTGAGTCTGTAGGGGTATTTTCTTGATTGATAATTGATAGGGGGACCATCCCACTGGGGGTAGTGCCAACCCTGGACTGGTGGTCCTGAATGGTACAAGAAACCAGGCTGAGAAATCCATGGGAAGCAAGCCAGTAAGCAGCACTCCTTCATGGCCTCTGCTTCAGTTCCTGCTTCCAGATTCCTGCCCTGACTTCCTTCGATGACAGACTGTGACATCTGAAAGTTGTGACATAATAAACCCTTTCTTCCTCAAAAAAAAAAAAAGGAAAAAAAGAAAGAAATGTTTGTGAATGTGTAGATATAAAACAAAAGCTAAAATAGAAATAAAGTTTCTATTCCAATTTAATAAGAATTGGTAAGATTGGAGGAACGAGTGATTTGTATCATCAGGTTCCCTCATTTAATTTAGGGGCTTTAGTAAAATCATGGATGAGCAAGAGAGAAAGAGAGGAAAAAGACTAGGGGGGGGGGTCAAGGATTGGGACTTTGGGAACAAACCAAACAGGGCTGGAATCCTGGTGCCAGGACTAAATAGCCACGTAACTGTAAGTTTCTTAGAAGCTGTAAGATTCTGTATCACGTGAAAAAAACAAGGCCCTTGAAGCATTTACGTCTTCTGGACGCTGTCAGACATAGACAAAATGCACACGGAAGGCTTAGAATGGTGTCTGCCACCCAGGCACTGCTCCATTATGCGTCAAGCAAAAAGAGAAGGTGGAAGGGTGGAGGCTCAAAACTCCATTCCAATAACCTAAATACAAATAGTTAAACCTTGAAAACAGCGAAGACAGTTCGCATTAGTGAAGCCGAGAAAAATGTCTTTCATAACGTGAAGAGGCAATAATGATCTCCCTTTAAATGATGCTAATTAGTGATAGCTAAATTGCAAATTATTGTTCATCTGAATCCAGACGTTAGGTACAACATATATTGCCAAATACCAATCAGAATCCATCATGGAACATTTTTAAAGGGCACATTATACAATACTGAACCAAACTGTAAATTATTTTTTGACCTTGACTTTATAATAATGTCATAAAGGCATCACTGGAGCCAGGGAAAAGGATTCTTTAATTACTTGCTTTCAATATCTGGGAGGAAGTACTTCAGGGGTGATTTTAATGAATTTTGAATTACACATTTTTAGCTTAACATTTCCTCATTACTTCTTTTCTTATTAAGCATCACTAAACAGGTTTTGGGACACTATGGGCAGCTCAAGTTCAAGGTCATAATCTCAGTGTACAAGCACATTTGCATACACATACATGAGGCCGTAAAGTCGTTATTACGTTTTCATGTGGGTCAGCATACTTATCTTAGAAAGGTTTATAATAAGCCTGTTTTTCAAAAAAAAAAATAGCAGTCTCTGCATTCATTTACTATATCAATGTAGGTGGATAGCGATTAATGTGTGGTAAAATGTAGCTCCATTTCAGTCACATATCCTTCCCAGGGGCCATTAGAAACAGCCAGGTAAGAATCTCGCTGTGCCTGCCCCAGAACTGCATGATGTGTGCCTCCCTGACGACCACAGCCTTTGATGACTGCTAGAGTTTTAGTCTGACATAGCAAACCATTTGCTTTGTGTTTTAGAGAACATTTTTTTTTCCTCCACCTATTAGTCCTCCACCTTTTCCCTAGGGAGCAACTATGCTCTACCCTCAGTGGTCCTGGTAGACATGTAGCATCCCCCAAACTAAGGGGAGTGTCATGTAGGCTAATGATTCCCCAGTCTATCCTAACAAATTCAGGGAAAGAAAGGTGATTCAGAAACGGCTCCTCAGTGCTTTCCTTGGCATTTAGACTGAATACTACCAGAGAGGAAGCATATTTCCTTTTGCATTGCTTAAGGGAATGCATCTGGGATGGTGAGCAGCCATCTTTTTTCTTGCCATCTGAAGAGACTGCTTGAAGAAGAAGAAGACAACGGGACAAGAAAAGCAGCTGAGAGACAATGAGATCAAGAGACAGAGAACTGACAGTTTGAGTTTCTGAATGCAGCTGCGCTGGAAACTTTCAGCCTGTGCTTTAAGCCAAAAAGAAAAAAACAATTAGGTTCATAAAAGAAGCGAGATCATAGTTTTTTTGAGGAAAAGGCTGGCATTCTGGATTTATTTTGTAATCGGTGTTCCTTTAATTTCTTTAGTTCTTTAGTCCTAGCAGAGATGAACCCCAAGCTCTTTTGTTCTATACCCTTCCAAAGTTACTTCCTGAGCCTGTGAATTTCAGCCACATCTATGACTTGAATTTCATCAAAAAAGGTATGAACAGTGTAATTCAAGACATCATCTTTGGGCAGCTTTAAAACAAGGCTTTGTTCTTATCTGTAAACATTGATTCAGGCCAGTGTTTCTCACCTGGGATAAATACCACCTATTCAGTTGTCACAAATACTATGGTTGCTTAGACAGGAATCTCAATGCACCATCAGCAAAGCTCAGAGATTGAGTCTCCAACAGAGAAAGCATTGTAGTAGTGTACACACTTGTGCACACAACCACAAACACACACACACACACACACACACGCACACGCACACGCACACGCACACCTGTGGCTTGGGAATTCCCTAATTTAGACAGGCATCTGACTTGAACATGAAAGGTCCCAGTTTGGCTGATTTGTCAAAATCATGGGCAACCCTTAAAAGCAGATCCAAGGGAGAGCATCATGAAGATTTTGATTTAACGAATCTTTAAAAGTTTTTATAGATCCCCAGATGATACTCATGACCAGTCAAGTGTAAGAACTCCAAATTAAACGATGAGCCAGGCTACCTTCTATGAATCAATTATTTCCAGGCACTCTGCAGAATCAGAGCTCAGAGCCTGACAGAAACATGGGCTAAGTGTTCATGAAATTTAGAAGGCCGGACACTGACCGGAACCTCTTTTCACAATGACATGCGTGAAACATGGTCAAAGCAGGCTGAGGAATGGACCAGGTCACGACAGACAAGAACAAGCCTAGTGTTTTCAAGGAAATAACACACAGGATAGTAAACAGCTCACAACTACAGTGCTGGGCGTTACCATCCTTGCATTTTCTTTCCTTGACGGTTTCATGTTTTGACCTAAATGTGAAACGCTTTTTAAGAGAATACTTTGTCTATCGTTTAAACACCAGTGACTACCCCGGGACCACACATAGATAAACGAGAGTAGAGAAGAAGATTAAAGATTCCATTCGAAGCTCTGAACTTGTGAAATTAGCCATTAGAAAGGGGTTGACAAGAGACTCTGGCTCAGGCTGCGGCTGTTGTTCTGTTGGTAGAATGCTCGCCTAGCATTCATAAAACCCTAGGTTCAATCCCCAGCACCACATAAGCTGGATCCGGTGGCACACACTTGAAGTCTCAACACTCCTGAGTGGTGAAGGCAGAAAGACCAGAAGTTCAAGGTCAGATTTGACCACCCAGCAAATTCAAGGCCAGTTTGGGATACAGGGAACCCTGTGCTGGGAAAAACAAACAACCTTAGCTCACCAGCTTCTCAGCGGTAACAAGGTTTCCGCTCCAAATATAAACCAGAGCATACAATAAGGAGGGAAGCAAGGACAGAAGTGGGTCTAGAAGTTAGAATTTGCAGACCAACTTGGCAAAGAAAGTGGAAGGCACGGATATGATGGGAGCAAGTCTGCTGATTTCCCCAGCAGAGTCTCTCTGCATAGAATGCTCATAGCTCTTGCTTCTTACTCTCCAGGCTGAAGACAGTGGAAATGCCCTTCACGACAGCTCCTTGTTTCCACCCATGGTGATGATTCACTATGGCTCTGTAGTCACTAGGAACCCGAGAACATCAGTGAGGATTCCCACTGCCTTCTCAGTCACTACTCAGTCAGTCCAGAAACGTGTATATCTACAAACACCATGGTTTTATTTTAAACCTGTCTTAGCTTCTAATCGCCAAATTAAGGTTACGACAAAGCCATTAGAAAACAATAATCAGATAAAATAGTAGTCTGAACTTGTGTAGCTAAAGGAAAAAAACAAAAACAAAAATAACAACAGACAATTTGTCATTCCTAGCTTTCTTGGGCTACTTTAATATGTGTTTTTACCAGACAATCCCCTCCATACTCCATACCTGAGAATAAAACTGTATGTGTGTATCCTAATAAGAAGAGCACACTTGAAGTCTCTCTCCGGAGCCGTTCAAGCCCAGTGGTGGCCCGACAAACTGTCCACAGTAGTGTGTATTCATTCAAATGAGAGCTCATGTAGTATGGCAGAAAATATGGGCAAAGAGGAGAAACTGGCCAGAAATGGGCCAGATAAGTATTACTAATATGCTAGAGGCAGTCATGTCAATATACGACTCATTCAGCTTTTTTCTTATCTTGCAAGTCTCCACTTATTGAATTGGTGGTACTGTTATTTCAGGAGCTATGGGATCATCTAAGAAGTAAGAAGGTAGATTTCAGCCTTAAATCTGAAGCTATTTTTTTTTTTTAATGTTCAGATCTGACTTTGTGGAAATCAACTGGTATTAGAAACTTGAAGCGTTCTTTACATATTAAAAACAAAAGGAAATATGGGTATTGCTTTTTGGTGAGCCTCCAACTAAAAGGCAAAAAGTTTATGGAATAAAGAAAATCCCTGACAACAAGACTAGGAAACAGAATTCTTTTGACTGGTGGGTAAGGGAAAAACATGAGAGAGAAGAGATGGGAGTGACTTGGCTCACCCACTCCTAGGTGAAATCAAGCAAGAATAGGTTAGACAGAATCATAGGACATGGTAAATTGTTCTTCTGTCCAGAAAATATCTCAGCAACACTTAAGTACTCTCATTCAGCCAGCATCAAGAGCACACGGAGAAGACTGAGGAAAATATGTAGCCAAACAGATGCCAAGGCAACAACCCAATGCCCTGTCCACTCCAGTCAAGTGTGGATTGAGCAGCTGCCAGGCCCTAGGTCTCTACTAGGTACAAGATATCACTGACACAAAAGGTAATTCTCCTCCTGTATGTACAGTCAAAGGAAGTGAAACCAGAGACTTAACTGGATTCTCACATACCAATGTTCACAGCAGCAATATCACAGGAAGCAGAAACAACCAAGTTTGATAGACAAGCCAAACTGCTGTATGCACCCAAATTAATAGTGTCTACTTGGAGAGAGGAATTGAAGTCTCATATGTGCTGCATGGATGAGTCTTTCAAAAACAGACATGATTTTAAGTAAAATAAGCAAACACAAAAGAATGAATGTTGTGGATCCACTTCTACAAAATACCTAGTCAAATTCAGAGGGATAGAAAATAAAATTTAGGTTAACAGAGCTGAGGAACGCCGAGTGGGGAATAATGAGTATAGTTTTTATATTTAGGACAGGGATAAAATTCTAGAAATATTAGAAACAGTTGCATATTGATTGAATGTACTTAATGCTATTGGGTTTTTATACTTAAATGTGGCTAAAATAGTGAGTTTTATGGTAAGTCTATCACATACACACACACACACACACACACACACACACACACACGCACACGCACACGCACACGCACACGCACACGCACACACAATACTTTTTAAAGTTGATTGTAGTGGCCTTATAAAAGGAACAAGGAACTATGAAATGTCCAAAAACCATAGCAGGAAGAGTGGAGACCAATAGTGGATACTCACAAAACATGCCAGATTCAAGCCACAGATAGCCATGGCTCAGATTACCTAGTGTTCAGGTAGGCCAAGGGACATTTTCACAGAAGCCAATGAGGCTTCAAAACATGCCACCAGAGAAAGAAGTGCATCAGACACCTCCCATCAAAATATACCAATATTTAAAAGACACACCCAAGCTTCCTCCTGTGCTTGCCCTGAAGCCATCTTGGGGTAAAGTAGACCAAGCCCAAACTCTGAGTAGGATACCCCCAAGTGACAAGCTTTTAACTAGAACTGAATAATAGTAAAAATCAAACTGTTAGCTGCCACCACAGGAATAAAGTTGTAAGGGATAGGATAAGATCAGCTGTACAAAGTTGTTTTTGTTTGTTTGTTTTGTTTTTTAATTATTATTTTATTTTATAATTAATTTAATTTTACAAATCAGTCACAGATTTCCCTGTCCTCCCTCCTCTCACCCCCGAGCCTTCTCCCTCAATCCACCCCCTAATCCCACCTCCTCCAAGGCAAGGTCTCCCCTGGGGATTCAGCTCAGCCTGGTAGATTCAGTTGAGGCAGGTCCAGTCCCCTCCTCCCTACACCAAGGCTGAGCAAAATGTCTCAGCATAGGCCTGTCCTTAGTAGGTTTTTTTTTTTCTTTTTTGTGCAAGTACCAGCCTCCCGGTGAACTCAGTATGAGGCTACAAAGCCTCTAGCTAAGGGTGCAACAGGTATGCATTGCTATTGTTTTCTCTTACTATTCCAACACATTTAATTGTTTAAACACTTTCTGAAATAGTAAATCACCGAAGTAGAACATGAGTTTGTGTCTCTTAGAGTTGCTAAATCCCATCCATTCTTTTTATTGGTGACCTCCAAATTTTTCCATCTCTTTTACTTTAAATGCATTCAACTTGAACCATCTTTATATTGTTTTTTTGTTTTGTTTTGTTTGTTTTTTGTTTGTTTTTTACATTTTTGCCTTACATTCTTTCTATCAACTTTAAGTGGAAATACAGAAAGTGTGAAATCTGAGTATTTTTCTCACCCAAGAGTTAAAAAAAAAAAAATGCTCCACCATCTGGGCCATGACTTTGAGGTTACATCAATGAAAAGGGAGCCATAAAAAACAAACAACAACAAAAACCAGTTTCCATTACTTCAGTCTTTACCATCTGACATTCTGTTTTCTCTCAAGAGGCAGAACTTAAATTGACGATCAATGGCAAGGCTAACCCTCTGCTATGAAAAACTTCCTGAGCTAGAAAATTAAAACACAGCCAGGCTGGAAGGAAAATGGTGCATTTAAGGCTGGACAAGACTGTAGTTTCTTGTGCTTTTAGAGCTTTCTTGGAATCCTTTACTGCTTAATGCCATTGTTTATTTATGTCTCATCTGCAGATTGTCCTGTCACAGGAAGCTGTGAGGTCACCTGTATGTTTGGCATGGTCCTCAGCATGCTGACACTACTTCAAAGCAAACTCTTTGTTTTTACAGACAGGAGTCTCTCTCCACGGCCCAAGTGAGCTTTAAACTTTCTTCTTGCCTCAGCCTCATGAATATTGGGATTACCAGAGTGTGCCTGTATCACAAAGGCATCTCAGTCCTCACTCTACTGCCTCGTGGTTTGAGACCATATATCACTATGCTGAAGTTAATTGCTGGATGCCAATTTCCATATCTGTCATGAATACAATAAAATCCACAAAAGTCAGTTCAAGTAAAAAAAAAAGGGGGTGGGGGGGTCATGACAGAATTCTATCCATTTCATTTTCAGCAAACAAACTTCATACTACTTAGGTTCTAAAGGCCATTTCCTTATCCCTTTTATAAGCCAATTACATGTTAATGTCTGGTTTTGCTCTTGCCAAGCTGACACACTGGAATACTATAGCACAGTAGGGTTCATGAGTCCCGGATTGATATTCTTTTGCTTTTAGATGCTCCCCTCCACCCATGAACATCGGAGGAGAAAACAACCTTTGCAGAGACTCTCCTTAGCCTCTGGGCGATCTCTTGCCTCTGAACACACTTTGTATCTGGGTAGTCCTGAGGGTTTATCTTGTTAGTCTCTTCTGTTCACAATGAAGAATATGTCACTGATATATGAACACTCAAAGCTAGATGTATGTTCTCCAAAGATTATCTATCAATTCATGACAATATCAAGCTTTAATTTTTCCTTTTTCAAAAAAGGTAGAATTTGGTAACAGGGATGTAAGTGTATGTAAGAGGAATGAGGTTTGAGAAGTAATTTTAAGATAAACTTAAAATATAGTTGCATAAAAGTAGACAATATACATTTCAGAAATAAAAGAAAACTGGCTTTATTTTGTAATAAGTATGGCAAGGCCTGTGGTAGTTAAATCATGAAAGAATTCTTACTTGTGAAGCAGTATGTATAATTGCACATAATAATTTATTACATAATAAAACAGATTTTTCAATCCATGGTGAGGATATGAGTTACTTAACAATGTTGGAAATAACAACTAGATAAAGTTTCTTAGATTAGTTGAAACGTAAATTCTTAGCATATTAAATATTTAAGTATAAACATTAGGCATAAAGTATCCAAAGAAAATATAGAAAACAATATAATTTGGTATTGGGAACAGTTTTTCAAGCATTATACAAATAGCACAAAATTCAAGCAAATATAGGATCCAAACATTTACCTTACCCAGGCAATACCAGACTAGACCAAACAACACTGGTTTCTCCAACAGAATCATGGTAACTGTTAGTGGAAAGAAGACACTGGGCCTCTGTGTTAAAGAGATCATGGTGGGGGAGCAGTGTATGCACATGAAGATAGTGGCGCCATTTTCAGGGGTTCAGTGTTAACAGGTTGTTCACGTTTTTTAAAAAAAACTACATTTTAACTGTTGGCTTGAATTTTTAAAGCCTGTTATGGTTTGAGTATGGGTGGTAGCCTGGAACCTATCATTTGAATATGGCTGGTAGGTAGAGTATGATCTGTGGTTTGAATATGGCTGGTAGACTGTGATCTATGGTTTGAATGTGGCTGGTAGAGTGGGATCTATGAAATATGGGTGGTAGACTGAGATCTATGGTTTGAGTATGACTCGTTGACTGGGATCTATGGTTTGAATATGGCTGGTAAAGTGGAATCTATTATCTGAATATGGCTGGTAGAGTGGGATCTATGGTTTGAATGTATCTGGTAGAGTGGTATCTATTATGGTTTGAATTGGCTGGTAGAGTGGGATCTGTGGTTTGAATGTGGCTGGTAGACTGTGATCTATGGTTTGAATGTGGCTGGTAGACTGAGATCTATGGTTTGAATGTGCCTGGTAGACTGTGATCTATGGTTTGAATATGGCTGGTAGAGTGGAATCTATGGTTTGAATATGGCTGGAGGTAGACAGGCAACTTATCTGACAGCTTATGCACCCTAGGGAGGTGAGTGGATTCTAAGGGCTCTGATCTAGTCGATGGCTGATCCCTTGAGGGAGTCATAATAAGTTGGCACTAATGGGAGGTGGGGAAAAGCAGGAAGTGGGAGCTTTTTGGAGGAAATAAGTTACCATAGGTAAATCTTCTCTATCTCCCTCCCCCCACCCCCATCCTGTCTACCTACCACACTTCTCCTACCAGATGCTCCCACCATCATAATGTTTCGTACAAGTTCGTGTGGACAAGCAACCACGGACTGATCCCTCTGAAACCGTGATTTGAAATAAATCTTCCTTCCTTAAGTTGTGTCAGACATTTGGTCACAATAACAACAAATCTAACACAATCACCTAGTGAGGAAGAACATGTAATATTTGATGCAACTTGCTTTGCCCTTGTAAGAAAATATGAACAAACACGGCAATATTGTTATTCTCTTGCACAAGAAGAGTCATAACTCTGTGTATACTGATACATATCTTAACATCTGGATTCATTGAACACCACAAACAGCTCCAAAGTCTAACCAGGTTGTCTACAAGATTAAACACTGCATTAACATAACAGGATACTCTGCGACTCAGAAGACTGACGCACAAACAAAAGGACAAACACAGCTTTAAATACTATATTGGTAGGATCTTTACTGCTGCTTGTGAGTTAATTACAATGCTTGTCATCTTACTCTTCACATTCAACTCAGTACACTTAGGTTTACCGTTGTTAAATACTTCCAGAAGAAAAAAGTGAGACCACAGACAGTATCTGCCGGAACACAGAATTGATAAGAGGTTTTCTTTAGGAAATAACACTAGCTCCCACTTTTATATAGATTGAAGATTTTTCTTGCATTGTTATTAATGTAAAAGCACCGAAGAAAGTAAACCTCCCTTGATGTATAATTGTATAATTAGAAGTGAGAAGAAGTGTTCTGAGCCCATTTACATCCTAACCAACATAGGCAAGATCCCAACTATAGGTTCAAGAAGAACTCAAAACTGAATAACTTAACTGAATTAGTTTAATGATCCACAACTCTCATCAAGCAAGCACACGTGCTGAGACAGAGCATCAGTTTACCCAGACTACATTCATTAAAATTGTACCAGACCCATAACAGAGGTGTGTGACCAATGCATTGGAAAGCCAGCCCCAACACTTAGGTTAGGAGAGTTGGTATACAGAGCCTCTAAGTACCCACCTTTTTCAATTTGCATGTCTCCAAGTCTCTTGATAACTACCAGATCAGTTTCCTTCATACTATGCTAAACTATTGGAGCCTCACACACACTATTTCAGCCCCAACATTTTTGAACTGAGGGCTAGAGAATGTTGAATAACCTTACCACCAACAAAGACAAGTATCCAAGCATTCGGTAGGTCAAAGTTTTGATGTGCTTTGGAGGAGGGGAGGAACAGACCCGGGGTTGCAGAGAAGCCCTGGCAGTCGAGGCCCAGGAGCAAAATCCAGTGACACTTCTACTCAGCAATACAACAGCATTGCACTGCAAAACCTGAACCACCCCACTTTCCAGCACCACATGATGGTGAGAGTCAACTCTTAATGAATCTGAATGAAGTATAATGGCCTCACATGATGTAAGACTGTATACATGTCAGGGGCCAGAAAGGACACATGGTTAGTCTGTAAGAGATGTGGGAATAGAATGCAACTTTCCCAACTTTCAGTGCAATGCTATTTACTTCCTGTTGAGTGTAATTGCTACAGTGAATGACAAATCCAGTGTCTACGGAGAAAAAAAACAAAACAAACTTATCAGACCTGTGTAATTGGCAGGAAATATTTTCATCTTTGACATCAGCTTTCCTCTGGATTTGCTGAATCAAAACAATAAATATTGACCATATTTCTTCCCCTAAATTTCAATGATTTTGTGACACTTAGAAACTCATGTAAAATGTGTGGTGCTATTTAACAAACAAAAGACTAATTTGGCTTATGCTAGGTAAGTCAGTAGGGAGTAAATGATATTCTTAAAATATACTATGCAGCTGCGTGTAAAAGTATATATTAATGACCATTTAAACAATAAAAGCAAGGAAATACTTTCAAATGTTGGCATTGAAAATAATATTAACATGTATCCATTCAATTATATTACATAAAGTTTCACTTACACTCACTTGGATGCTAGGTTATATAATTGAACCTGATGAATTTTATAACTGTTTTACTCATTTTCTCTAAATGTATAGGTAGTAGTGTACTCATTAATTAATTCTTACAATACCCTACTTAGGCTATCCACCTTATGTAATAATATTAAGTACTTACAGAGAGCTTACCATATTCCAACAGCATACTAAGTCATTGCATGTGTCCCCCATTCAGTCACCATCATTTATGAGGTACTTGGGACAAGGAAGCTCATTTTTACAGATGAGCAACTCAACTTCAGCCAGCTTCAGCAACGATAGTGTACACGGTAATACGCTCACTATATTGGGAGACTGGGAGGCAGAAATTGGACGATGCTAAGAAGTCTTCATTTCTCATAACAAGAAGTCCAGATAACATCTTAAAATTTGTCAAAAAGGTAACAGCAAGAAAGGGATGCTATTTAGAGATACAGAATTAGCTACTAGAAGAAATACCTGTAACAACTGAAGACATAAGTTGGGAAGCAGGCGTTCACGTTGGCAGGTGGGCAGTGGTTAAATAGAAAGGAATTTGTAGTATATAATTAAGAAGACCAATGAATGCATGTGTGCAGTATATTTGCATACACGAATGCTTTTCTACAGGGCAGGTAGAGCTCCTGAGCCTAACCAATGCAGGAAAGTTGAATTTACCATCGTTTTTTAAAAGTAGACTTCAGCTTCTTTACGCAAGATTTATGTTCTCATACCTTCTGTGCCACAGAAGTAACATAAATGTCACTTGAAAATAAAACTCGCTTGATAAGATTTAGTGTACATTGCTATTTCCTTGAAATTTTGGTTTTCTCTCTATCTGAAGGTAAATGCAATTTGCATTTTTTTTCATTCTCTGTTAGATTCCCTTCACCTTCGCTGCATAATATATTAGGTACCAATTAAGTTATCTTTAATTGAATGAAAATTCCTGCATAAATGATCTCACTTGCTATGTACTGGAAGTCTCTGTTCTTTCAGACACAAAAGGCAGAGTTTATTTATAAGTGCTTAACATGAAGTAAACTGTTTTCTCAATCACTCAGAACTGATAAATAAATATAATTATTCCTCCTGCAGAGAATACTTTAATAACTAGATATTAGCTAGAGAAGCCAGCGAAGAGGCTTGCTAATCATTGCTATGACAATCTTCTTCCTTATTTATGTGTGTCTCATAAAACTGTCAAGGTTGACTGGCAAGCTGGAGCTTCCAGAAAACAGCTCTTGCTTGCCTAGGGAATTTTAGTGGAACATCTTACCCCTTCAAGCTAGATCCTAGACATTTTCTAGGCCCTAGAATCTAGGGGAAAGAGCCTACCCAAGAGATACTGAAGAAGCTGCCTGACCTCTCTGTCTCTCCTACTCAAGTCATCTTGATCTTCAGATGAAAAGAAAACATTGCTCAATCTACAAGACAGACTTTAAAGATGACATGAAGACTTTCAATTTGATCTGAATTTAATGTAACCTTGACATAATGGGAAAATAGTTTCCCAAAAGGGGAAATAGTTTCCCAAAAGTGACCATCCAGGAGGCTGTGTCTTATGTACATAGGGTGGTTAATTTCTACCATTTAGCATTAAGTGACTTCAAGTAAAAATGACAAATGATTATGAGTAACCTATCGTTCATACCAGTTGTATCTGAAATAATGACTAACAATTTTAATAAAGGGAAACAACTTTCTATCATCATTTTAAAAATTCCTTTATAACTGTCTCAATCTGACACAGGGACTTAAGACTGACTCTTGAATATTTAATAAATCTCATTTCAGCATATCTAGGGCTTTTGCTATGAACTATTGTTAATAGAATATTTTTCTTTTAATTTCTGTACTTTTAAACTTAAATGCTGTCCAGAAGTCTTCTAAGAGAAAATGGTGGAATTTGTTTTCTGTTCATACACTGGTATCTGTATGATTCCTTTCCAACTAAACTCATTAGTAGAAAAATGTAAAAAAAAAAAAAAAAATGAGTGTTGTAATTAAGGACAAGCTTGCCAAATGGCCAGACAATTTAAATAAGATGCTACGTGGGAAACACCTACCACACTGTGGGTGTTTAGGGAATAAGGAAGATACACAATGGAGTCTGTCCCCTCATATATAGCTTTCTCCAATCAGCCTGAGGGGTATAATGGAAAAAAATCTCCCTAAAATGAATCTCCTCACCCTCACCTTTCCTTCTGTTCAGAAATGGCGAAGGTAATTGCTAATAGAAGGTTCTAGTAGCAAAGATAACTCAGGAAAGGGGTGAGAATGGAGGATGGTTTACCCTGCTCTGGCTGCCGACTGTGAGAAAGGAAAGCTGCTTCAGATCTCTCTTGGCTTCTCTTCAGAGGGAAGAAATGGATTTCCTCTTCCAGGCATCCACCCTTCACAGGAACGGCTGTGGTCTGTGTTTATCCACTGCGACAGCTGATTTCTGATGACAGTTTGACCAGGTGAAGGGGTATCAGGAGGACTGGGCAATGAGGGGCATTTGGGGGATGTTTCTCGAGGAGACTGACCCATGAGTCAGCAGGCTGGCTAGGGAAGCTCTGAAAACAGCCTGGCTGGGCCTGGGCAGGGCAAAGCAAAGACAGACGGGGTCACTGTCCCCAGAGCTGGGGCATCCTTCTTCTGCTGCCCACGAGCGTCAGAACTCTGGGTTCCCCAGGATTCAGACTCTATCTAGGAATTGTGCCAGCCACTCCCTGACTCTGCGCTTTTCACACTCGGAGTTAGCCACACTACCAGCTTTTCTGTGCCACCGACTCACAGACAGCTTTTTTGTGGGGTTTTCATCCTCCATAATTGCATGAGCCAAGTCCCCTGATAAATCAATCCCATTTCACATCCTCATTTTATTACTTCTGACTCTCTGAAGAATCCTGACATCTATGCTAGATTAAAACTATGGAAACACCAAAATCTGAAATTAAAAAAAGAGCATCTTAAGGTTAAAAAATGATTTCTTGATGTTTCAATTTGTGTTGGTTTCTGTGATTTTGTAGTGTTCCGCGTGTGTCTGTGTGCAGTTGCGTGTGTGTACATGTGTAGATGGAGGTCAGAGGACACCCTCAGGCATTACTCCTCAGGTACCTTCACCTTTTTAAGAGACAGGGTCTCTCGCTAGCATGAAACTCACCCAGAAGGCTAGGCTGCTGGGCAAGGAGCCCAGGACCTGCTTGTCTCCCTCCGCCCAGCGCTGGCATTAGAAGCATGCACAGTCAAACCTGGCATCTTTGAGTTCTAGGGATCAAGCTTGGGTCCTTTTACTTGCAAGGCAAGCCCTTTAGCTCATTCCCAAGGCCTGATTTTCA
Organism: Peromyscus aztecus; assembly: GCA_902168405.1. Classification (NCBI taxonomy): domain Eukaryota; kingdom Metazoa; phylum Chordata; class Mammalia; order Rodentia; family Cricetidae; genus Peromyscus; species Peromyscus aztecus. Next base: position 32,588 of record CABHPQ010170939.1, read on the forward strand.
TTGTTGTGCTCTCTCCAGTCTCTCTCCCTGTCAAGAAAATTTCTAAACGCCCATTTGCCACCCAAAGCCATCGTCTACCTCTGAACGCCAGGGTTCCCCAGACCTTAAACTCAACATTAGTTTGTTGCTATCTATGGTGCGTGTGTGTGTGTGTGTGTGTGTGTGTGTGTGTGCACTAGCCTGAGTTTTACAGATAACACAGCACAGTTCTCCCTTGTGTCTAGTTACAGGACCTCTACAGATACTCAAATACCCATGTTCCCGTTGCTTTACACAAAATACTGCATTATTTGCATAGAGTCTGTGCAGTCCTCCTGTGTGCTTTAAGTCATCTCTACATTGCCTGCAGCACCTAATGCAATGCAAATCCTCTGTAAATAGTTGCTGTGTTGTTTGAGAATGACTGGAGAAACAACTTTATGCGCTTAACGCAGATGAATTTTTGCTTTTCAAATATTTTGAATCCGTGGTTGGCTGAATCCACAGATGTGCAACCTTTGGCCACAGACTTCTGACTGTGTACAAGTGTGTTTAGTACACAGAGATGGTGTTTTATCACAGAAAGGCTACTGATGATGCTAGTGATCACCTTCAGTATCTGGCACTAGGCAATACATGGCAATTTTCCTACTTCTTTTCAGGATGTATTAGGGAACAGAAGTATTTGAAGCCAAGGTTGGAGACTGCAGCTCTGGACTGCGTTTTCCTTCAGAGAGCAATATTATCCTCACTGATTAGAACAAGAAAGGTAGAAAAAGAAGCTGAGACATGCTCTGGTTGCCCTTCCTTGCTGGCTGCCCTTTCAGCTTCTGTTGCCTCTTTTTGCTAGGAGAAACCTGATTGGTCCTCAACATTGACTTTCCAACCCAGCCTTCAAAATATGATCTCACCAGCATCAGCATCATGTGGGAGCTGATAAGAGATATCAATTACAGCTCCTTGCTTCTGAAGCAGAAACCTGAGCACAGAGACAAAACAAGTCCAAAGAGCCACTAATAACCCAATAACTCGAAATCCAAGCTGCACATTAAAACCACATAAAACCCTTTTTCACAAAAATGCTAGTACTTAAATAATACCCCCAAACATCATGGCTTAATTATTCTGAGAGGTATGTAGAATTTGTTCTTTAAGAAGCAAAAGAACAAGAGATGTTTCAGTTGGTTAAGGTGTTTGCTGCCAGGCCTGATGACCTAGTTCAATTTCTGAACCCCATAGTAGAGGAAGGGAATTGATTTCCACCAATTGTCTTGTACCATCCAAACATGTGCTGTGGTGTGTGTGTGTGTGTGTGTGTGTGTGTGTGTGTGTGTGTGTGCATGAATGTGCATGTATACGTTTGTGCATGTCAGTGGATGTCTGTGCGTGTGCATGCATGCATGCCTGTGTGTGTGTGTGTGCACGCGTGCGCGCACGTGCATGTGATAAATAAATGAAAAAATAAAGAAGAGAAAAAAGCAGAGTCAAGGGTAAGATCTTCATCCAGTAGAGGTTGGTTCCGTTCTGCTTGCGAGCTAAGGCCTTGAACATAACTGTAACCAGATGGTTCAGCAAGAGAAGCAAACAGAGGAGCAATGGAGATTTCTGGAAATTTTTTCCTTCATTTCAAAAAGGCCACCAACACTGAATTCTTCCTTCTGTCTTCGGACATTATTGTTAAGGACACATGGCTTACAACCAAAGGGGAAGCCAATGACTCTCATATCATTGTTCTGCTGAAATAAACAACTCTGAAACATTTGTAAGCCACCTTCTTTAGAGACACAGAGGATTTCTGTTGTTCAGACACCAAAGGTTGAGTACACAGATGAGCAAAAGCCAGCTAAGAGTTACATCATTAGTCTAGATTTATTATGCATGGCATTTAGTTTTGTGTTTCAGATGTAAAAGTTATTTTTTTGATATCCCCCAGACTCTAAAATATAAGGGTAAATTTTTTAAAAACTAATGACAACTAATTCATGTAGTTGTTTTTGTTTGTTTGTTTGCTTGTTTCATTTTGTTTTTGTTTTTGTTTTACTCTTTGGGGACCCACCACCCAGCTCCCAAATAAATACATGGAGACTTAATCTTACTTATGAATGCCTGGCCTTTGCCAGTTTTTCTAACTTAAATTAGCCCATTTCTCTCTAACTATGTTTTGCCTCTGGGCTTTTTATCTTTCCTTATTCTATATATCTTTCTTTCCTTCTTGCTCTGAGGCTAGCTGTGGGGCTGGGTGGCTGGCCCCTGGTGTCCTCCTCGCCTTCTCCTCTTCTCACTCCTCACTCTCTCCCTAAATTTCCCCTCCTACCTATTCTCTCTGCCTGCCAGCCCCGCCTGTCCTTTCTCCTGCCTCGCTATTGGCCGTTCAGCTCTTTATTAGACCAATCAGATATGTTAGACAAGCAAAGTAACACAGCTTCACAGAGTCAAACAAATGCAACATAAAAGAACGCAACGCATCTTTGCATCATTAAACAAATAGTCCACAACATAAACGAATGTAACACATCTTAAACTAATATTCCACAACAAATTTGAGTATCTGAAAATATTCTAATAGGCATATTTTAATAATTCAGTAATTTTTTGTTTCAAATCATATGACTTTATGTTGCTGGTAAAATTAAGTTTAATTATTTTTAAATAATGTAAAAATCTATATTTTCTGGAATTATTCTATAATTCCAGAATATGCCTTAAAAAGACTAATTTGCTATATTTTCAGGTTTTGGATTTGTACAAAAATCTTGCTTAAATTAGTTGGAGCATACACTTGGCCTTTCTGCCCTTGACACTTAAATGAAATGATTGAAAATGTTTTTGCATCTTTGCTTGTTGAATTTTTTTGGTGCGGTAGGCATTCAGTGGATTTTTGTTGTTGTTGCTGTTGTTATTATTCTTATTCTGGTTTATTTTATTCTGGTTTATTTTAGTTGCAAACCTATTTCATGAAATCTGGCTGCCAACATTCAAATCCATTAACTAGTATGAATACTCCAGTTTATGTAATCTCCCTGGCTAGCCTTTCATCCCTTTGTTTATTTTGATTTTACAAATGTCTCAGTAGTATCTAGAAGTTAAAGAATTATCCTTCCTTACCTCTTTTAGTCGCATCTCCCATTCAGCTCTCCTGTACGCACATGTATGTTTATGGGCCTCTTTCCTCTGGCCTAAACTTTCAAGCTTTCTACTAACATCTTCTTACCCTTTGGCAAGCATGCACAAGTCCTCCCATCCCCCTGAAAGGTTCTCGGGATCAGTCTCTGCCCTCAAATCTCCAAACACATCCCTGCTAAGCTTCTAGAGAGAAATGTGTATGGCCCTGTTGTTCAAAGTGTGTGCCCGGACCAGCACACGTCACAGCTGTATAATGTGATATGAGAATCAGATCCTAACCCCTGGAACTGGTGATGGGGTTATGTCACATGGCGAAAGAGACTTTGCCTATATGGATAAGATTACAGATCTTGAAGGCTGGGGGACACCATTCAGTGGCAGAGCATTTGCCTAGCATGCACAAAGCACTGGATTTGACTCTCAGCACCACTCAAAGGAAGGAAAGGAGAGAAAATAAGGATGAGTGAGTGGAGGAGAGGAAAAGAAGGAAGGAAAAATAAATTAAAGGTAACTGGACTGTGCCACAAGCCTGGATTATACAGTGGGCCTAATCTTGTAGCATGACCTGGATCTGTTCTGGTTTGCTTTCTGTTACTGTATGAAACTCAGAAGGAAATTGTTTATTATATCATACAGACTAGAGTCCATCACCAAGGAAGGCCAGGACAGGAACTCAAGCAGGAGCCAGAGTCAGGAACCAAAGCAGAATTGATGGAGGAACACTGCTTACTGGTTCTCGGCCCCTGCTTGTGCTCAGTCTACTTTCTTATATAATTCAAGTCCACCTTCTTACAGATGGTACGATCCGTAATGAACTGAACCCTCTCATATCAATCATCGAAAAAAGACAACGCCCCAAAGGCATACTCACAGCCAATCTGGTAGAGGCAATTCCTCAATTGTGATTCCTTCTTCCTAGGTATGTATGTCAAGTTGACAACCATTGTTAGCCATTACAAGTTCATGCCACGTTAAGTTGACACATGAACATACCCACAATCTTTCCTTGTCCTCAAGATTTTGTGTTAATATATTAAAAAAAAATACAGTCCAACTTTTAAAACTCCTAGTGTCTTTTAAAAATTACAACAATTAAAAAAAGTCCAAGTTCCCTTTAAAAATCCAGAGTCTCTTAAGTGTGGGCTTCTGTAAAATCCAAAATAAGTTATACACGTTTTTTATTCCAAGAGGGAAAGATCAGGGTGCAATTACCAATCAGATCAAAGTGGCACCACCATTTAATAGCATAACTAGCTCAATGTTTGACATCTGGGGCTGATAATCTGGGCCCCAAAGGGCTCTGGCAGTCCCACTTCTCTTGGACGGCCATTCACTGATTATCCAGTTTGCCTTACGGGATCAGTTCAGCTCTCCTCCATTCCTGCAACTGTTATCAGTGACCATCTCATAATCCTGGCATCTCCAGTACTCTGGGGTCTCTGCTGCAACTGAGGGTGTACCTTCACGAATGGCCTCCTGGTCTCTTCAGGTACTCTTAGCCACCCCAGCTTCTCTCCACGACCCCTTCATGCCTTGGTGATGGACTCTAAACTGTACAGTATAATAAACACTTTCCTTCTGAGTTTAACACAGCAACAGAAAGTAACAGATCCAGTCATGGCCCACACATCCTGGTTGGTTCTGATGCTTGTTAAATGCTGGGCAACACTTCCCTGCTTTCTCATCTCTGTTTTTCCATGACTTCAATCTAAGACAGCTTCTGAACACACATCATCATCTTTTCTTTCCTTGGATGTGTTCCTGACATCAGATAATGAAGATCTGCTTCATGACCGTGCTATGAACTGGATATTTTATCTCAGTTGGAGTAGTTACATGTTGTGATGATTAGAAACAAGATAAATCCTGGTATCAGGTGTGGTGTTATAATCCCAGAATTTAGGAAGCTGACATAAGAGGAGCAGTGGCTTGAAGTTGGCCTGAACTGCACACGGAGACCTTGTCTCACAAGACAAGACGTAACAAGTCAAATACTAATACTTTCAAACAAGTATTTTCCCAAAATTAAGTTACAAAGATATTATTTCACAGTGTCTGTGATCGTTTGGACATTTCTCAAATGGTGCTTCTTCAAAGTAAATTCAGGAACACTATCCAAATTTTAATGCACTAAAACCACATTTTTAAGAAGTACTAAGGATGGATTAACTCACTAAATCCTAAGGATGATATCACAAGCATTATTCTATATGATAGAACTAAAAATAAATCTAAGTTATTTAATTGCTTTATTTTGGACTATAAACAAAGTATTTGAACAGAGATATAAGATTATATGTATGAAAGAAAAAAATTTCCATTATACAAGCAATGACTTATCTACTTTCAAAATTATGCAAAAATTAATAGTCCAACTGATTAATTTTGCAAATCAAATACATATTTCATAGAAACAGATCTTCACCTAATTTTTATAGCATTGATCTGCATTGTAATAATGACACTCCATTCAGTTTAATTAGCTGAAATTTTTTCAGCCAGGTTTTACAAATCTTCGTGTAAATAGCTGGTTAAGTCTTTGCTCAATAACAATACTTTCATTTTTGGCTTTCTACTTCATATTCAGAACATTGTTTTTGTTGTGGATAATCCATGATTTGGGCAACACAGTGCAGAATAAATCTATCAATCACCAGTAATCAGAAGAAGAACAATGGCTATAGAAAATGAAGCTAAAAATTATTACAGCCCAGTGTGCCTGTATGTCTTAGTTTTTATAAAAAGTAGGGTATAGTCTATTGAAATAGGAGTTCATAGTCTTAGGTTACTGTCCTGTACTAAAATACCCAAAAGTAGGCTGTTTTCTTACTTAGATTGTCTAAGGTATTCAGTATGATCACATTCAATACTAACCTAGGACACTGGAGACACACAATTTGACTTCTATCTCTCTGTACTTCTATCCCATTGTAAATGCAATCATTTAAGATTCTTGCCCATGGTAAAGGCAGCTGATTCAGGTATCTGTGTTGGTCTTCCTCATCAGCTCCATCTCAAATTGCTGAGATTAGATGTGTGATCATTCTCTTGTACATTAATTGGGGGCATAACCTTCCATTGGTTTCTTGTACCCTGAGTAATTCAGTTATCACAAGTACATGGAATAGCCAATAAGCCTAAAGCACTAAGGAGGATGAAAACACATTGGACATAGTAATTCCTAACATCTGCAAAGAGGAAAAGTGCACAACTACAGATAAAATATGTCTGAGGTGCAACAGAAAACAAAATAAGTTCCTTAGGGTGATATAAAACTTTGGACACAAATTCAGAATTTTATTAACAATTCAAATAATATTAGGCCTCAAATTTCTAGGCACTCTAGTTCTCTAGCAAAATGCAAGGAAATCTGAGATGTCCTTACAGAGGTGTTCTCTATGCAAGTGTTATGACTACTAAAGTCTAGTTAGCTTCATTCACACTTGGCTTCCAATTCCTTCAGTCAGTTACCTAAACAAAGGACCAGGGCTGTCTAGTAGCCAGTTATTCAAATAATGGGATACCTGAGCAACTCTAGGAGTAGTGAAAATATGTGATGACTCTTAGAGTGCTGGTTTGGGACTTAGGAGCTACTACTATATATGTCAGGTTATGAAGCAAAAGTAATTGTTAATACTTCAACTATCTCCAAATTAAAATGACCATATCTCACCCCGGTGACACAGGCTATAACCCCAAGTATGAGAAACTGAGGAGAATCACAACTTCAAGATCCACATGGATACAGAGAAAGTTCCAGCCCAGGTAACTTAGCAAGACTGTGTTTCAATAAAAAATACAAGGAGGGCTAAGGGCAGGGCTCAGTTCTAGAGTGCTTGCCTGGTGTGTATTAGGAGGTTAGATTCAATCTCCAGCACTGGGGGAAAAAAGAAGGAAACATAAGAAAATCATAAAGAAAAATCAAAACAATCTAAACATACAAAGATGCTCTGGTTCGATTTCTCCTACCCAGGTAGAGATCTTCTGGGCATGACTGATAACTTTACTTGTTATGTGTTATTACACATTCATTGCAGTATTTTTTTAAAGTTGATAGTAATTTTTCAACGAAATTATCACAAAATTACCCCAAGGTCCTTTAAAGCACATGTTAAAAGCACCATTGGTCATTGACTATCAGAGTGAATTCAGCAACACAGGAAACAGCCAGCTATGATTCCCTGTCCTGGCTGAGGCTTAAAGGGATTATGGGTATGTCCATCCATCCCTCACAACAGTCAGCACTCAGTAGTTACTGAAGACTGTTCACTGCATGCCCAGTTATATACAAAGCTTTAACATGGGATTGGGAGTGGGAATGGATGACACCTTTTGACCCATCAATAAATCTCAAAAAAATCAGCCTTTCATAAAATGATTAATTAAGAAGTATATCAATAAAAATACACAAAAAATGCATACATTACTACATAATTTCTTTGGGCCAAATTCAGGCTATGTGCTGAGTTCTTTCACCTCTGTGATAAATCTTGGAGGGACTGACAGGGTGGAGACCCAGATGACATGGAAAAAGAATATATGAAACCTCTCTGTAGTTAAGACTTCCCTTTCTATTTGGACTCTTCTGTGACGGTGTCATGAATCTTACTTCATTCCAAACTGAGTGAAAAACAATGTAGGATGTATCTGTAGACAACTGATGACAAATTAAACACAAAAATTTATGAGAAAGTATGTTGCACAAGAAAATTTATAAACATTTTCTCCAAAGTCAGTTTTCGTTCCTTCTCAAGGATGGACCGTACTTCTCCAGCCCACTGGTAGTGATATGATAGCTGTTCTCTTTTATAACAGAAACATGAGACACGGAAGAACCATATGAAGTACAACCCCAGATCCTACAATAAGAGGTAAATAAAATGCATTTTAAAACAAATACTCTTCACCCCTTAAAAACAAATGACAACTTCTATTTTTTTTTATTAAGAAAAGTGTCCAGGGCTTACCAAATGGCTTTGGGACTTGGTACTTTTTCTTTTAATTTGATATCTGGTCATTTTCACATTACAATCAATCAAAGTTTTCCTTAATTAAAACCAAAAGAGCTTGTGTCATTCTTATAAAGTTTTACCTTCAAAGTCTTAATATACTGGAGAACTACTATGTCTTATTTTTTATACTTTTTCATGTATTCAATAATCTCTGATTTTCTTATTAGAAAACCAAAAAAAAAAAAATCTCCAAGTGTCTTGGAATTTATTAGTCTTGGGTTTTAATGTGACACACCATGCTTATCTTAGTGCAGTCTCTTTAGCATTAGGAAATTAATTTGAAATTGGTGAAAATAAATGGCAATTTATAAACCCATTTAGATGAATCTCTTTTTAGATTTCAAACCAAGAAATACATAATGGGGGAAATGATAGCCATTCAGCTCTTGGCTTCCAACTTGCGACATGTTCTGGTGCAGCTTTGAGCACCATCCCTAAAAAAAAAAATAGTCTCTGCAGACAGTCATGGATAGAAAGTTCAAGGGTGAAAAACCATCCTGGGCTGGGATGGGGGTAGAGACTTGACCTTGAGGTCAAGACTTGATAGTGCAAGACCTGCCTGCATTACACTGAGTTTGATGCCAACCTGGGAAATGTACTGAGACCTGTCTCAGAATACAAACAACAACAACAAAAAAAAAAAAAAACTGTGGGTGTAGCTAGACTAGCAATGCTGTTAGTGCTGGCCTAACATGGGTAAGACCCTTTGCCAAATCCCCAGCACCACAAAGCAAAGCATTACGAACATCAGAAGAGCTGATACGCTTCTGTAACCCCAGCACTCAGAAGGTTAAGGCAGGAGGATCATGAATTTGAGGGAGGGCCTGAATTATGCAGAACATGTCAGACATGTTAGCCTGTGTGTTTAGACCCAGAATCATCGATCTTGAATGCTATGTGTATAGATTCTTTACTTCTAGTCTATGTTTCTAACCATGAAACAAAACAGTAGGATATGAATATAACTGCAATCCAATTACAGATGATGTTACAATAGAAAGACTCAAATCATATACTTAAGGAACAGCATATAAAAATATATGCATATGCACGTCATCTCTATCCCTGTGTCTAACTGGTCTAAGAAGAACCTTCTCATGTCTTGTTTTTTATGATCGCATTTGTTTGAAGCTGTCAAGCAAGCAGTCTTTAGGAGTTCATTCTTGTTTTCTAATTCAGAAAAAGAAGCGAAATTCATCAAGAGAAAGCAATTTTAGAGAGACAGGAATTGGGCCAAACAGGTTGTACAATCTATTTCCTCTAAAAATAACCAACAGTAGGTCTGGCAGCCTGCCTTGGTATCAGCAGCTTCCCTTCATTAAATCTAATTGCTGTGTGGAGGCCATTTCAATTGATGCATGTGGAAAGCAATTTCACGTCCACGATGGTGGCCTCCAGCCTCTCTGGGGAGTGAATGGGCTGTTCTGCTCCTTTTATGGTCTCCATGGGATGGGAAGATGCTTGAACACATTGCTATCTGTTCTGTGACTGTCACTTGTCCTGAACTGGTCAGGAAGTTTATAGAGAAGTCATTGTATTTGGGACTGTAAGACACAAAGGGAAGGAAAAAGAAATGAATGGGTGAGTCAGCCCCGGGGCACCACAGTGTGGGAGCGCAGGCTTTAAGCAGCACACTGTGTTTTCCACCTGGTTTTGTCTCTTAATCTCAGCGCAAAGAAGGACCAACTACTCGGTTCCCCTGGGCCTCACGGAGCAGTGCTGCAGAGCACCTTGGAATTAAGTGAGTGAACACATGTTAGTTATCATATTGTATCTGTCTTTTTCAACATCCTCAATTCAGGTTGGCAAAATAATACAGAATTGCATCCTATTTCACAAAATTTGATCTTTCTACAATTTGTTCATTCATCCACTATATAGCTACCTGATTGCATCCCTTATTTATAAAAGATGAAATATCTTACCACAGGAACTTAATATCTGGGGTCTATAAATGTTTTACAGTAAATTTAGGAGACAGCTGACAATAGCCACAGCAGCTAATAATTTATTATATGTGGGTGAGTCCATCTAGAGAGCTCCTTACTTACATTCAAACTATGTCAAAGCATTATATTTTGTAGATCAGGTGTTCTAATAATTATTATCATTGGTCAGGTGCCCACTAGCTGGCAAGCACTTTATAATGCCTCTTATTTGTTCAGTGCTGGGATTTAACCCAGGGACTCATACATGGCATGCCAGCCCTGTAATTCCCACACAATGACCCTCAAAATAAGGCTATGACACAGATGTCATTCCCCATTTATGGATACATACAGGTAAAATCACACAGTGACTAGGAGAAAGAGAGCATGTGCAAGCTCAAATCTGATGCTAAAATACGTGTTTTCCTTGTTTGTCCTCTGGCTTTGGTTTTTTGTTTGTTTTGTTTTGTTTTCCTATGTGTTTCACATCCTGTGTCCTGATTCCATTCATTCTCCATTACTTCACATCTGCCCTCCACCCCTGCACACTGCCCCCCACTCCCATGAATAAAACAAAATTCAAGAGAAAAAAAAAGGAAGAAAATAAAATGAGACACACTTTAAAAAGGGAAGGAATTAAAAATCTCGTCATGGAAGCTTCAGTGCAGCCCAACAAGTCACACCCTATAGCCTGTTGTCCATACATTTCTACTTGCAAGTGTTCACTGCAAAGAGTCATTGGTCTGGTTCAAAGCCCCTGGTCTCCACTTCGTGTTCAACGTTGGTTCCCCTACCAGGACTCCTCTTGGACATCCTGCTGCTGCTGTGTGTTGTGGAGATCCTGCAGCTTTGGGTCTTCAGGTCAGGTCCCTTCACATGCTCCAGCAGATCATAGATGGGGTGCATGTTAGGGCAGGCCAAGTCATAACCCTGGGTCTGGGCCTGGGCAGCTGTAGGGTTGGTCCGCCAGATGGGAAATGGGGACAGTTCTCCTATGGTCACAATTTCGGGGCTGGTTCACCTACACCTGCACTAACTATTGGCTCTATTGTGTTACTCGGGCGAGTGCGGGGTCTGCCCTCCTGAGTGTTGCAGCTGGTGGGGGTCAGGGATAGCTCTCCCACTCTTATAACCATAGGGCCAGCTCTCCCACCTGCTTCAGGCATTGATGGGCAGGGGTCAACTCTCCTCTGCCCATGTCGCCACAAGGCAGAGGAGTAATGGGGACAGCTGTTCCATGCTCAGGATTTCAGACCTGGCTCACCCACACCTCCGCTAACAGAGTTGACTCTATTGTGCTGCCCTGGAGGGGTCCAGGGCCTGTTCTTTCGAGTATTGCAGCCAGTGGGGATCATGGATAGCTTTCCCATTCTTTTGACCACAGGGGTCTTTAATTCTTATAATTTATTTTTCCTTTAACCAGATACCATTATCTGGACTTGTGCAATTATAGACTTAACTCCTCCCTTCAGAATTCAAGCTACTTGAGGGCATTAACAATGTTTATTTTAATATCCAGGCATTCTCATGTTTCACAAACACATTAAGTGTTATGAAATAAAGCATTTTTTTCTCTCATCTTTCTGAAACAATAGTACCATTTGGTCAGTAGAATGCTTTCAATCAGTGGCCTCTGTAGTAGTCCATTTACCAAAGCAAGATTTTTTTTTTTGTACTGAGTATGGGGTAGAGTTGCAGAATTCTCTGTTTGCCTCAAACTGTGTGTCCACATAAAATGCTGAGCTTTACTTCTAGCCGAAGTTTTCTCAGTCAGCACATGAATTCCCAGGCCCCCTCCCTCATTTGTTAACAATCATACAATCACAGGTGGAGATGGGCTTTCCGCACTTGGGTTACTGTGATAACAACCTATGACAGACACAGTTACTGTAGCCTACTGTTGCTTTTTACTGCATCATAACCAGTCAGCCTTGGTGGCATCTTTGAACCTACTCAAATTAGCATTTGCCTTAAGTTTCCAACTGGACATTTAAAAGGATGACTTCCTGAAAAGTATCATGTTTTCATAGCATTTTCTGACAGTTTACAGGTGATAGCATGCCAAGACATACTTCATTTTTCTTAAAATGTATTCCCCCACCATTCTTCTTCTTGGTAGTATCCAGGAATAAATTAGGTGAGGGTAAGAAGTTGTGGCTGAACTAATATATAAGTAATTCTCTTACGTGAACACTGTCCTAAACAATATTATGTAACACATAGTTTTCTTGTAGATTAATCCAATGTTCACAAAAAGAGTAGCTAAGACGATTCTCATTTGCTGCAGTGAAATTGAGAGATTATTCAAATATGTATTAGGCATTTCTACTGGACATGGTGATTAAATATTGTGGTGCATGACTTGCCACATCCTGAATAGCTAATTAAATTAGCCAGAATGATGAGCAGCAACAAAACCACCCCTCTGAGCTGACTTTATGACATCCTTAATGATCAGAGAAAAAGTTTAAATAATTTCAGTGAGAAATGAAATCTTTTTTTATATCTTGAAAAGGTTATGAATGGCCTCTTACTATTGACAGCAAATTTCTCCAAAATGTATGGTCTGAAGTTGAGGCTTTCATTATATTTTTCATTGCACTGAAACTAAATTAAAGCTGATCTTATTATAGAGAAAGAATTGCATTCTATTTTAGGAACTTTTTTCTTTTCAATTACACCTTGTAATATCAGAGTCCGGCAGAAAAACAGCCAAGTGCAGCTTTAGTAGAAAAACATGATTATCAAGACAAATAGCACTTTTAATAAGTTGACTATTTCAAGCTTCTCAGAGCTTTTCTAATAGAAACAGACACTTATGGGTCTGCAGAAATGGCTCGGTGGTGAAGAGCACTTGCTGCCCATGCTGAAGACCCAAGTTCAGTTCCCAGCATCCATGTCAGGTGGCTCACAACAGCCTGTGACCACCTCCCGTGGATACAATGCTTTCATATGGCCCCTGTGGATACTATACTTACCTGCATATAGCCACAAAGAGATATACAAATATACACATAGTTAAAAATAAAAAATAAATCTCTTAAAAAGAGAAATACCCACTCATTATGATGTTGCTTTGGGAAAAAAATTAATGGCATGATGAATTTATACATTCTTTAAGCATTTTCAACTTTACTTATATATGCCCACCTTGTTCCATGAAAATCTCTA